>JAQGBJ010001625.1:0-21632 GCA_034698345.1 Sphaeridia pumilis
AAAAGAGGAGTCTGCATCGTCGAAACAAGTCAAAGTCGTTTCCTTGATGAATCTGTCCGTCAAAGCCCAAAAGATTTCTCCGAAGGACGTCGAGGACCTCAAAGCTTCCATAAAGAAGAACGGCGTTCCGGCACCTTCCAAATCGAAAGCAGTTGCTTCTACCTGCTCCACGGAGCCCTGCTCCTCAGCTTCATCAACTGTCATCGTCGACAATGCCTCAGACGCTGAATCCCTCGGATCCCTTCCCAGCACCACCTATTCGCCCTACAAAAGTCCTGAGGATCTCAAAAAAGGGGAAGAAGGACGAGGATCTTCAATGGAGCCACAAGCAGGATCTACCACCTCGTTCAGTTCGGACAAGAAACTCCGTGGAAAGATTACGCCCAAGCCCAAGACCCGGCCCCCGGTTCGCAAGTCCAAGAAAGCTGGTCTCACCTTCCCCGTTGGTCGCATTCACCGCAAGTTGAAGAAGGCCACTTCTGGAGCTCGCATCAGTCCAACGGGTGCCGTCTACGCTGCTGCCGTCCTCGAATACTTGACAGCTGAACTGGTCGAGATCGCCGGCGTGGTAGCCCGAAGACACCAGCGCAAAAGCATCAAGCCACGACACCTTTACCTTGCAATCAAAGAGGACGAAGAGATTGAGAATCTGCTCGGCAAAGTCATCCTTCCGGAATCTGGAGCCCTTCCGTCCCCCGCTGGACTTCTTCAGCGCCAAGGATTCCCGCTTCTCATGCTCAAAAAGTACTGCAAGAAGTACTCGGACTAGTCCCGCCAATACCTCAGTTCAAGCTTCATCTGTAAATAGTTTATCCAGTCTTCATCGAAATCTACAAAAACAATTGCAAAGTAAGTACTGATCTCCGCAACCTTTCCAACCTCATTTCAACTCCTTCAAGGTTCTTTCTCATGAGTTAACCTTTCTAACTGCGTTTTTCTTCTGGTTTTGCAGGATCGCTTCCACGGCCGATCCTTCTTCCCAACGGTGACTTCGGTGCCACTTTCATCACAGTTATCTTCAAATTGAGATCAACCCTCAAGAAATATATTCTAAAAGGTACGAACGAATCTTTCTGATACTTCTACTTTGACCTTGATTATTTAATTCGATTAATCAGAGACTGATACATATCTTTTCGTGTTTCACTGCAGGTCTTGCGGCAGCATCGTTTGGGCTTACCAAAATTGAAGGAAAGCCAAAGCGGCGGAACTTCGTCAGAAGCGCCATCCACAACTTACTTGATCATCTTTCCTCAACGTTGGGCTTGAAGCATCACCTGAAGCCGGAGATGTGCTCTGCTGAGCATTAGTTTGTAACGTGATATTTGATTAGATCCCATAAGATCACATGTAAAGGTAGAGCCAGAGCTGAGAAGAGAGAGATCGGTCTACAGGCAAAAAACAGCATCTCTTCTCGTCTCTCCTATTGTCTGTATTCAAAGGTACGTCGGCTGGGTAGGAAGGAAGCAGTTTCTATTTAAAAATCATCTGGCTCTCATCTGAAAGTGTACGTCAGAGCTGTTAAATGTAATAATATTTAGTGTGAATGTTAAGCAAATGTAGATCAACCCTGATCAACGAGTCAAGAAAGGTGAACGGAGAGGAGAGAAAATTTTAATTGTTGGTGTTTCTTCGTGGTGTTTGTTGTGGTGGTTCAGCGCCAGCTGAATGTTGTGGAAAAGACTATTTTCTACAAATTTTGTACCAAATATTCTATTTTGTGCTAGAAACGTGTGTGTATTGAGATTTTCCAACAAGTCTGAATAGGTTAAACAATACGAACTTGATCGAGTTTTTGTGTTGAAATTGTAAAATTGTGTAAATGTGAAATCAGGAAATTAATAGTTGGCTTGCAGATTTGTCTTAATCGTGGAGATTTTCCTTGAACCTTACTGAGATTAGTGAGTCATCGGCAAACATTCTCAGGGTTAAGATAGCACCAAGTCCATGAATGAACCTTAATCAATAGTCAGGGATTGAGTGGGCTTCCGAAAAGATATATCTTAACATTAAGACAAAAGGATAAAATGCATCTTCCAAAGGATTCGAAAAGTTCCATCATGTTTGTTATCGCTGTTTGCGGCTTTCTGGTCAGTGTGACTTTGGCCAGTGGAAATGGTAAGAACAATTGATTTTGATTGTCGTATCTTTGATCTTACTGTATGATCATGAATATCAAACATTGTACCGCGGTTTAAAGAGAATTAAAGCCCGTTCAGCTTAGAATGATAAGTATATTTATATTTCTGTTCACTGGATAGTAAATACTATACGGTCGTCGACATTCGCTATCAAATATGAGGATTTTGCTAGCTAGGAGCATTTCCTGTATTCCAAAGAACTAGCAAGAGTATTGCAATGTGCAAAATGTTTTTTGGTTTGTGACCAATTAAGATGATGGAGCATTTCAAGAGTTTCAAGCGTTAAAAGGCTTCATTTCCTAGGGCATATGGATATTTTAAAATTAAGACGTTATTTGTTATTGTACTATGCCAGTACCAATAGTCAATAGTATCAGAGCTCAGTTATAAGGCAAATCAATGTTTAGCTGCTTCAGTCAGCTTTCTAGTTAAATACAAGACCCGCTCAATTACGCCAAGCTATAAAAAAAGCTTTCAAAATTAGCTGATTACAGGGCAACAAGATTCGCATTCTTAGAAGTTGAGCGAGTGTCAAGTTGCAAAAGAGAATATGATAGCCGAGCATTGAAAAGCGATACTCTCACAATACTGTTCTTGTACTGCTAGAGAGCTCTGTGTATACCGGTGCATATTTGTAGCATCCATGGACTAGATCGTTCTTGTACCTATCTGGATTTTGTAAAAAGGGTTAGATTGGCTAATGAAAAACGAATCGGCGGATCACTGAACGCTGTTGTTCAAAATTTGAATCACCCAACTAATGTTTTGATGTCTTGTAATGGTTTGCAGGCCTGCAATATGACTCGGGCACTGGATTTTTTCGAAGTCATCGACAGTACGAGTTTGTGCCGATGGAAGTCGAGGCGATAAATCATAGAATAGTTAGACGACAGGCAGCAACGCTGTCATCGACAGCTACACCATCTTCGACTGCTGGAACAAAACCTACTCCAGCTTCAGCAGCGACTAATGCGTCAGCATCAACCTCATCACCTGTTGATGTTAATCAGAAGAGCGCTAGCGCTGCTACTGATGATGCCCCAGGCTATCCAGACGCCAAGGACTTTTTCGATGGGTCGTGGTGCAAAGGAAAGAATTGTACATATGTGGACGTAAGTGAAAAGTTTGCTGTTGCATGCACTAATGTGTGTTAATGATGATTAATGGGCTTGAAGTGTATTGACTGAGAGAGTTTGTTGTTTTTCAGCAAAACCAGACCCATGGCTACTACAATTCGTCGGTTATTGTGAATGGGTCAGCATGGGAGATTGATGTCGACAGATACTGGGAAACGGAGGATCATCGGCTGCTGTCAAGCTCATATCGGAGGGCAGTTACAATTCAGCTAAAGTTCAACTTTACGTTTTACGGTCATTTGATCACGAACGCAACTATTGCTACTGGGGGCTTCTTCTACCTTGGAGAGTCGGTACACTCGTGGCTTGCAGCAACACAGTATGTAGCACCATTGATGGCCAATTTTGACCCGAGTTTGTCCGACAACTCTACCGTGAAGGTGCTAAATGCAGGTAATAATCATACCGCTGGAAAGTTGGCATCCAAAGTGCGAAGATTATAGGTTAATGCTAAATATTTCTGTTGTAGCCAACTTCTTCACTGTCGAATGGAGGCACATGCATCTGAAGCAGGGTGATGACAAGTCACCTCATTTCTTCACCTTCCAAGCAACCCTGCACAAAAATGGAACGATTGTTTTCTTCTACAAGGAGCTACCAATTCCATTTGACCAAATCAACGACCAAGATCATCCTGTCAAGGTTGGACTTTCTGATGCCTATGTGAGAGAACACCAAGTCATCTGTAAGTGCTTGAAATAATGACTGAGTAATGTGGGAGTGAAGGTTCGTATATGTTATGGGTACTTTTGTTGCAGTTTTTAAGAAGAAGACAATCTACGAGTACAACAGGGTTGACTTGAAGAATGTTGCTTTAAAATCAAGCGGCGCTGCCATCGTTTTCTACCCGTTACCAACTTGCTTAGGCTTCACTGACTGTGAATCTTGTACTAATCACAACACCAGCTTTGCCGTATGTTTCGACTTCTTACTTTAGTAAACTAAATGGCAAGCATGAATATAGTTTGTCATTTCCCCTCTTAGTGCTCGTGGTGCCCTACTGCAAACAGATGCTCCGATGGGCTGGACCGGTATCGCCAGACGTGGCTGGATGACTGCGAGAACAAGAGTTTTAATAACTCTGACTACTGTGTTCACGTTTCAAGGAACAATTATACAACCGATACATCATCTCATTTCGATCACAACGATGTCCATGATCATACTGAGAAAGCGGCATCAAAAGCCAGTAAGTTTTGAAATTTACTGTTGCTTCACTTTATCTTGAAGCTTATGAAATTGATTATTTTGATTGTCTTTATAGCCCCTAGTCATGGGATGTCTACTGGGAGCGTGATGAGTGTAATGTTCTTCACTTTCCTGATTTTGGGATCGATCGGTTGGGTACTATATGCGTATCACTTCCCTCATACTCCTTCGGGTCAGCTGTTAATTAGAGTAAGTGAACTAGAATAGAGGCATGACTATCAAAACTAAATGGGATTTGATTTTTGATTTTATTTTCCAGTACCGTCCAACCCAATGGGGCTTCCGTCGTGGAGAAGCGAGATACACAGCGGCATCGATTCATATGTAATATGAATGTGATAATCTTTGTTAATTAGCTCACAGAAACTTGCTATTCAGATTATCAAAAGTGCTCTGGCTGTATAAATACCCTTTTGTACTTTTTAATGAACGAATGCAGCAAGGTAGGGTGTTGTTGTTGTTCAAAAACTCGGTGTTGTCCTAAAGGATAAAACAATCAATCATACTGCAGTTGTTACTAGAGAAGAAAATATTGTAAAGTACTTTTCAGTTGTGATTGTCAATAGCTTGATAATTTTTTGCTGTTGTTTTTAGCACTGTTACTCATGCACTTGTTGTAATCTCAATTTGCTGGTATTGCTAGACATTCATTGTTAATTTACTTGATAGCCCTGATATCATAGTTAATGGTTATTCGAACTGCTCCAAATGGATTCACCGTAAAAACTCATTAAGTATAGTTACTAGCGCATCTCTAGGGACTAGCGGTGTTTATGTTAATTTAACTCTCAAGTTAAAAACTGATTTTATTAACTTGTTTAGTCATTCAATTGTCCTAAGACCATAGTCACGTGGCACTCTTTTTCAAGCTGATACTTAAAACATTAAAATGACCAGGACCAGGAGTAAAGTAAAAAATTTAACACATGTTCTTTAATTGCTCTTTGCCAACATAACAAAATTACTTACCGGTTGGTAGTCAAGGCTTACAGAATGTTCATCTGCGCAAACATTTGTATTTCTTACTTTTTCTCTAAATAGGAGTATGAGTTTCTAGCTGTTTCTCCCTCAAGTGCACTCCTGCTAGCCACTCCGTATAGTATTCACAATCTCTAGGATTGATTATCCCATGAGGAGTACAGTCTTTGAATACAGGACATAGTCCACAAGGCATACTAGTGATACCAGGTGGGTCAACAAAGCTCCTAGCAGCGACAAAATATACATTATTTCCTCTGACTATTCTTTCCGCTAAGCCATCGTAAACTACTGTCTGTAAAATGCTTTCAACATCCTCCTTTGTAATTTCTACTTTAACTAGATTCAGCTTCCTGATATGCTCTGTAACTTGTTCGGGAGTCACCATAGCTTTCATTCGTGCAGCCAGAGGGCCTAACATGTCAATCTGGCTTTCAGATTCATTGAGTATTTGACTCAAGTAGAGGTAGCACTGTCCATTAAGGATCTTCGCAAAGTCAGAGTCGAAATCTTGATCCGAGAAGAAAATGCCTCCAGTGACTGAACGATGCGGTTCGAGGTCGTACAGCATGTACACCTTTTTCTTGCCTTGCTGCAATAGACAAGTAAAAAGTTATCGATTGCAGTTTTTTCTTAACAATAATCACCATCATTGATTGATGAAACATAATATTTACAGCAACAGATTTAACTGTCTTCACAAGCTTCTTGGTTTCCAAGCCTTTAAGTAGTTTAGTAAGAGCTGCTTGAGCCAAATTGGACTTGCTGCGAATTTCCTTGATCCAAATGCCTATGCTGCCTGCATCCTTGATAATGTCGTAAACAACCTGTTCTTCTCGGTCAGCATTTTTCATCACAGTATCTTCCTGTGCTGTTTTAGTCTTCAACTTGTACAACAGCTCATTGTTGTGTTGGTATAGGTCCAACAGGTTCTAGAAGCAGCATAAAAACCTGATGGTCTGATTGATGCATTAGTAGCACAGGGCAGTTAGGAGCAATTAAGTACCAGTTCTAAAAGCCTGTTGATGCTTTGAGCACGTTCCGACGGAGACACTTCTGGCGAGTCATTCTGAAGAACTTTATCCGGAATTCCTTTTGGGAAAGTCTGACCGAGCTGGAGAATCCTGGAAAATGAAGATTTGTTGTACACGGCAATTGTAGAGGGATGATCAAATTTCTAGGTCTGCTTTCTACTTACCGCTGCTCGAAGGCAGTTAAAGTTGTTGTGTTTTCTGCCATTTCAAAATCACGTTCATTTAGAACAAAAATGCAGATGTTTCGAATGGTATTCACTGCCTGAGAGTCTAATCAAACTTCAAGTGTAGTACAAGTACATTAGTTCGAAAGTGCACTTTTTACCGTAATAATTACATCAGTTTGCAGTTACAAAATACTTAAATCAAGACTGACGATATTATGCTGGAATCCATTGATTATCTATTAATCTATAGTCAGTCAAAGATTTTGCTTAATGCCGGAACTGTAAACATCAACATCAACACATGCTTGCGCATCTTGAAGAGAGTGGATCCACCAAGGATGTCTAGCGCTCGACGCGCCAAACCCGAAGATCAGTAATTTTCCCGTGATCAATTCTTGTTCTTGTGCCCGTAATTAAATTGCAAAAAGTGCAAGTGCATAGCTAAACGTTAAATTCCAAGTTAAGTTAAATGAGGAAACAGTTTTAATCTGCCTTTATGTTGCTGGAAACATAGTAAGATATCGCCCAGTTGATTGATTCGATTGCGAAAACCACTTTGGTTTTTTTCTACGTATGTCCATCTTGGAATTCCCAGCATCAGGTAAACACAATGGGGCAATTAAATCGGCGAATTCATTGGAGGATTTATCTCTTGGATGACTCTGTAATGATGCATGAGATACGTGTTTATATCATGCGTAACCCTAATATATGAAAAACTTTTGGATTTTGCAGATTTAGTCAGTTCGACCTTGTTATCCCACGCGACGATGAATCTAATCTGATCTTTCACTCGATTGAATGAAGAAGCATCTATCGGTCAAGGTTGTAGTCCAGGCGCAATAAGTCTACGCAAGTGAGCTAAAAGATAAGCAATTATCCAGCAGACTGATGAAGGTAAGCTTCATAACGAATAGCGGCGGCATAGCCAGTACAAGACGTTATTCATTGATGCTATAATGGGAATTAAAACTTGAATTACATGTAGATTCATGTTGCTGAATCATTTTCAGATACATAATACGCCAAGGGAAATGAGTCCTGCATGATCTTTTTCAGTTATGAAAAATGCTGCCTGCCATGCTGAAGTACCGAAAAGTGCATAAATTCAGACCACCTTTGTGCTATAAAGTGCTTCTGGTTCTGCGGTGACGACTAACAACATTTTAGTCGTTTCAAAGCTGTGCTTATCCTTCTGTTTCAATTTGGTGATCCGACTGTTTAATGTGGACATGGAGAGAATGAGATCGAGTGTGGCTACAAAGACGATACCTGAACGAGTGAAACAGTTTTACTATAGAATCGGCTTGATTTGTTCGACTTACCCTGTATTGATTTTGTCTGTAGTCATATCGACTATTCTTGTTTCATGGTTAGTGAATGATTTGAAAATGTGAATGGAAATGCTACTTAAAGGCATAAAAGAGCTTGATTTTGTTTTTGTATGTTCTTTGCAGCTACCCGTTGCTGTATGTACCACTCCCTGGAGGAAAGCCCCAGGAGTTCACTACAGTTTCACCACCAGGTCGTCCCGGACATGGCTCATTCGATGGTATGGATTCTTGGCCTCGTTGGCTTCAACAACAAAAAAAGTCCATGTACCCGCTGTTCTATTTACAACAAATTGTTGTGAAGTCGTACGCGAATGTTAGCAGTGAGGATGATAACCAGGTTTTCCGGGAGTCATTTAAACATGCATTTCCTCTAACTGACACCATCCGGTCAATGTGAGTAATTGTCGCTTGTGTTAATATAAACTGTAGTTATTTGTATGATTTCGTTCTTCAACTGCCTCACGTTTCTTTTGCAGACCTACGCTTCCAAACTTGTGTTTCCGGGTAGGAGAGATCCATGCACCGCTTATTCGTGATAAATCCATGCTTCCTGAAAACCGTTGTTTGGTGGTGTCTCCTGCAAACTTCTGGCAGCAAGATTTCCGAAAGTTTCAGAGTGACGAAGACATTGTTTCGACAATTCTGAACTACCAAAGTTATGAAAAGGGAAGAAGCGGTTTAGCTGAAATTCTTCTCGGGATGAGCGTACAGGATGCTGGATTAAAGCCATCAGATTATGCTTCAAAAACCTTTGATGGATATCGAAGTCTGGAATATGCTGTTACGTTGATGCTTAGACGTTATGACCCCTTGTGAGCATCAAACCGATATTTTTCAAGCTTTTTTTCACGTGTTTAAAATTAACATGCTAATTTGATGCCATAGGTTCATCCAAGCGTTGGAGTCGAAGTTGACAGAAAAAAGCTACAACTACCGGATATCCAACACAACATCTTACATCTATTATCCAACAAGTCGTAGCTACATTGAGTTCATCCCGATCATCATTTTCTACTTCTTGCTTTTCTTGTACATCTATTTTTCTGTCAAGAAAATAGAAATTATTCATTCAAAACTGGGAGTCACATTCAGTGCGCTAGTAACTATTATCTCAAGCCTCTGTATGTCCATCGGCTTGTGCACTTCTTTGGGCTTGATGATGAACGTTAACATCAGCACGAGAACCATATTTCCGTACTTCATCGGGATTGTGGGGCTGGAGAATATCCTGGTGATGACAAGATCTGTTATATCTACAAATACCATCTTGGATGTGAAAATCCGGTTTGCTCAGGTATGTAGTAATATTTGAGGAGGTGTGGTTGAATGTAACTTTAATGCGCAACAATAATCGTGTTTTGTGTTTACTCATGATAATGGTTAATCTGTTTATTTACACAGGGACTCAGCAAGGAAGGATGGAGCATCACGAAGAACTTGCTAACCGAAGTGACGATTCTGACTATCGGTTTCTTCACCTTCTTCCCTCGGATTCAGGAATTTTGTATATTGGCTAGCGTTGGGCTAGTTTCGGATTTCTTCCTTCAAACGTTCTTTTATGGCACAATACTATCCGTGGATATTCGAAGATACGAAACATTGACTCATCGATATACTCAACCATTCCATACGCCAGTTCATTCATCAGTGTACCAGCGACCAGGTTCTCCAAAGAACGGCCAAGGACCTACCGGTCACAAACGGAAGATTTCCCAGAATGGCGGTGCTAATGTAGTCCTCGCCCCGACTTCTAGATATATCGGGAAACTGCCAAAGAGACTTCGCCTGGTTTACTTTTGGGCTAAAACCCGCTTCTTCCAAAGAACATTCATGGTGATTATGATAGGATGGATCAGTGTGATTCTATATGAAGTGATTAGTATGAACTTTATTGTCGAGTCAGACTATGATATTTTGTTACCAAAGAGTAGTGTCTCCGCAAAGTTCCAGTTAAGTAGTATCGGAATCGGAAACGCGTCACCTGCAAGCAGTGAGGTATATTCCGGAATAGCTCTTCCACCAATACTTCCTCCAAGTTTGATGTCAACTTCGAATTTTACGACGCCACACACCGTAGATGATATGAACGATGTGCTTGAGAAGTGCAGTCATTGGCAAAGTTTAGTGTCTATTTACAACGTATCCTTTACTGGCCGGTACCTTCAAGTGCTACCGCCAATAAATATTTACTTGAACTCAGCGAATATGGTTAGCCTGACGAGGAAAGTCAACTGGAACGCTATTGCAAGTGGGACATTCCGGCCGAATCTCGTATCGGAATTTTTCTGTAAGTAAAATTGCATTGATGATAAGTAGCAGATCTTTTGGGATGTGGCTCATTTTAAGCATAATTTTTCAGATGACACGAGCTTGTTTAAGGGCCCGAAGAAGAAACCGATGAAATTTGAGGATCCATACATGCCGCACTCCCCGATGGAGATATTTTTGACAGTTCTTTTTGCGGTACCTAGCGTTTCTTTCATTGCCTATGGCTTGGTGGTTTTCTACCGATGTATATGCTCCAGAAACTATGCTGAGTGGAGGTCAAGTTGGAACGATACTGAGAAAGACGAGGACCAGTACACTGAGGTAAAAACATCCATTGATCGGCTCAGATGCAGTAATGTGGAACTCTACAATCAACATTTTTGCAGGTCATTTTTGATGCCGTACCGCAAGTCTTGGAAGGTCACGAGCAAGAAGTCGAATGCATGGGGTGTGATGGTAACACTGTCGTTAGTGTCTGCCTGAATGGCGTTCTCAAGGTTTGGAACTCGAATGCTGAAAATATTGCCAGTGTTGACCGCAAAAGGTATGTACTGTAGTTTGAAAGGCCAGTGTGAAGCATCAGATTTTTTGCGCTGGCTATAGGACATTTCCGTGTTTTGCAGATACTTTGAAGGGACTGACAACGAAGAATCTGATGGAAGTGATGATGAAGGACATGGCTCTTTGAGAAACAGAAAGGTGAGCAAAAAGATGAGCAAAGAGCCTGTTTGGTGCTTAGACGTCAGAAACAGAATTGTTGTCCTTGGAACCGGTACTGGACGACTGGAAATTTGGGATACTTGCACTGGATCTTTAAAAGTAAATTGAACATTGCACATGTTTTAATAGATTAGCAAATCGAAATTAATCTCGTGCATATTGTGTTTCAGGGTGTCTTCAGCGAAGGCGTACAGTCAGGGATTGTATGTGTGAAAATTGTTAGTACAAAGATACTGGTTGCTCGCTTGAACGGTTGCCTAGGGTTCGTTCAGCTAGAGTCTCTAGATGATGGCAGAGTGAACCAAGGATCTCAGCAGCCTGCTTACAATCGATGTGAGAAACTGGAAATACGTTTTCTTCTATGCGGTATTTTAGCTTATTTCTATAACTGGTTTTCAATCTCAGATGATGGCCACCAGGGCATGCCCCGAAACAACTCTCATCCTGTATTGAACAGTGGTGAGCTTTCCTACAGTTGGGATGGCTCTGTCAGAGCTCATCAACAGCCAATCACTTGTTTGGAATGCGAGGGGGGTGTGGTTGTGACTGGAAGTCAGGATCATTCGCTAAAGGTACTAAGCACAAGGCTGGAAGTAGAATTTGTTCTCTACCACTTCTTCCGAGTCGCTAATTGGATGAAACTCTATTCGTAGGTATTCCGCCTTAGTGATAAGTCTCACCTTTACACCCTTCATGGTCACTATGGACCGATCACATGCTTATTCATCGATAAGCAGTCCGTAAACACCGCGGGAAGCGGCAGCCAAGATGGTTTGCTATGCGTGTGGGATCTGCAGACAGGTACATGCGTGTATACGACACAAGCCCATGACGGTCCAATCACAGGTCTTACGTACTCTACAAGTTACGTCATCAGTGTTGGTGGCGATGACAAGATTTGTGTATGGGAGCGATTTCAGGGACATCTTCTACACACTATCCAACTTGTAAGTGTTTACCGATAAATGTCCTGCGTGTGGCTGATCATTCCTATATTTAGTGATTTTTTATTTCCAGGACCATACTTATTGCTCGAGTTTGGTGATGCTCACTCACAATTTGCTCATTACAAGTAAACAGGTCAGTTATAGCACGTTACAGTTTGATCGCGTGGATCCTTCTTGTGGAAATATAATTTGGCCTTAATATTCACCAGGGTTCCTTAATTGTCTGGGATGTTCAAAGTGGCGAGCCCATCCGATCTGTCCGCCTGGGCCATCGTGACAATTCAGTCTTTGTCCGACAAATCCTCAGTTTTAGTGGAGCCATAGTTTGTGACTATGGATCTCAGCTTCGTCTTGTCCGGTTCCCATCCATAATCAACAAGTATGAGTGATCTTTCCAGGATCTGACTAGAACCACGGCGTTATTTATGAAGCTGCATTTTGGTGTAACTTAATTTAATTAGTTTGTACATACCCAGCGAGCATATATGTTGTTCCGCTATGTTCTCCTTATGAAAGTGAAACATCTTTTAAAGAGGCGTGTCAGCATAAGCTGTTAAACGTAGGCCTGTTAAGAGTTCTTAGACAGCAGTTTGTACACAAAAATATTTTCGTACAAGATCCTTATCAATGATAGCTGTAATCTTAGCCACTCTTAGTGCCAGTCAACCTGATGATATTTGTAACAATTAGTTCACAAGTAGATTGTTTGCTCAAATTTCCTACAATGACCTTACATTTTTAAGACTTGTAATAATGCATAGTGGATAGGTATAGGACGTCGGCTGTGTGTACGAGGTTCATTTTTTGATTAATTTATGGTCCATTTATGGATACATTATCCTGTTTTTCGGATTGTTAACTAGCTATGTTTAAGACTTACCACCGACAAGGTACACAACTTATAGATTCAAACTCAGCATTTTACGTGATTCTATGGTTCTAACATTTTATAGTGTGAGCGTGTAGAAATAGACAAAAGGCTTTAAGGCACCAAAAGTTGTGATTTGCAACCATACGTACTAAAAGTTAGTTTGTAGTTTCTTTTGTTAAGGATGCCGGTGCTAGACCATTAAACGAGGCATTTCTCGTTCCTTAATCTGTCATGACGAATCTTTTGCTTCCTTCCTACCTTACGTTTTTGAATGTCAAGTGTGTTGGTGAAATAGTTGAGGCATAGTATAGTTTCTTACAGATAGGACACGAGAAGGCTTCAGGGCGTTGAATGACTGTATATACACCTGTGAGTTGTTGGTCAATTGGAAAGTTTCGAGTTAGCATCGTCAGAGCGTGTGTTTGTACAAGGCAAGCGAATATATATATACCTTAAGGGATATCCAAGAAGCTCTTGCCTCTCTGTATCAACTATTCAAGTACTCACCTGCACAACATAGCCCATAGGAACCTTATCTTTGAAGGCACACTTATCTCTGACTGTTTTGTTTGAGAGCTTTACAGCAACTTCCCTTCACTCGACCAGCAAGAAAGCTTCACAAGTTGCCAATGTATGTGCGGCATACATAATTTTTGCTCACATTATTTTTGGTCGCTTTTCCCTTGATTGCTGTATTATAACCACGTTAAGGTGAAGAGAGTGAGAGTGACGATGTTGGTTATGCAGTGGGATTCTGTTGAATGGAAAGGGTTGCGACGAGACGGATCGTATTGTTGCAGCGTCTCAGAACCATCAACAACTTTACACGCTTTCCTCTAGGCCTGAATGAACCTCTGGGATTACAGCCCCAACTCATTGTTGGTTCACATGGTTGGATTTAAACATGTTTTGTTATATCAAAGCTCAAATGTTTCCATCTCGACTAGTTTCTTGTGAGATTGTTGCGAGTGAGCATCGCCTTCGAAGCAACGTTATCCGTTTGCCAATTTCCCAAGGCTGAATACGCTTGTGTTGTAATTTGGTTCATATTCAGAACTGTGCCAATCTGCTAATCAATTTTATCGGCTTGTAGCAAGAGCCAAAGTGGGATGGACGCTTCAGAGTCCTCCAGGCAATAACTTTCATCATCGCATCCAAGACAACTGAATCCCACTCCAGAACCTCTAGTCCGTGGGCTCCTTCGGACCAACAACAAGTTCCAATTGTGCGCCTGGAGCAGTTGAGCTTCAAAAGCAGCTACACAAACTCGCCGGCAAAAAGCCCTTGCCTTGGCGGCATCGCTAGTGGAATGTGTTCAGCAAATCTTGTTGCAGTTTCAGTGGGATTATAGTGACATCTGCAATGATCAAACAGAGGTTCAAAGATTTGGCCGATTCAAGGCGCCGTGGCTGCACAAGTAGTTGTGGATCGCCATCCAGAACCATGGCACTACTAGGACAAGGAATCCTTCTAGCAGCAGTTTTACTAGCGTTTCTAACACTTGGGGCATTCGGAGCAGGTAAGCAAAAGCTACAAAAAGTTCTAGTTATCTAGTGTATCAGATATCAAGATTGAGGTGTATCGCCCAAGTAAGAGTAGAGATATTACTCTATAATTATGAGCTTTTCCGAAGAACCAGAGAAGAATCTACGTGTAACAGTTTCTGTTCAAGTTATCGATGGTCCAGTTTCAAGCTAATGTAACGCCTTATTGCCAGTGCTCCATTAATTCAGTTGTTTATGGTCAGGTGGACAGGTGTGTGGCTATTAATTAGTTGATGGGGTCGTATATAATTGGCTTGGCCTTATACGCTTTAGGTGCTTTTTCAGTCAGCTTGCAATAGAGGTTTTGCAATAGACTTGTGGGGCAAAACGGATGTAAATGTCGTCACTATATAGAGTTCATTGGATGTGCTATGAGCTATTTACATTAGACGCAAATACTGCTAGAATCCTATAGTGGAAGCTGGATTCCAGCTGCTGGAATCATCATCATGTTAGCCGAATCTAACCTATGAAAGCTCTTGGATATTGGAGGCAATAATTTGAAAGCAAAATTCTTAGCATTCTTGAATCATACTGCAGAGAATGTCGTTAAGGATGACGTGGCTATTAAAAGAGTCGATCACAATTACTCCAATCAGTAAATATAGAACAGAGGCTACAACCAGTATTGTACCTTGGATTTCGATAGCTTTGAAAGCTGAGGGCGTATTGCAAAGGTGACACGACAGGATAAACAGCTCATGGCAGCAAAGTCTATGAGCGTCCCTCCGATCGTTTGTATATTAAACGCGGGCGCCACTCTCTTACTCTATGACTCCGTTCGGGAGCTAATTTCTATGGCGCACTGCCTGGAGAAGCGTATTTAGTTTTGTGTATACATAACAAAGCTTTGAGAAGGTTTGTCATTGTAACGCTATTTGATCATCGAACAGCTGACATGCAACATACCGCAAAATGAGTAATTTAATGCCACGCTACGTTACCAACCAAATGTTCACGTCCCAATAGTTGGGACAAGGTCGTCTGACCTGCATTTACGCTTCGCTTTGGTATGCGTGTGCAATTTGACGCTTTTAGGCTGCTAGAATACCGTTGCAAGCTAATCGTTACCTGTCTTCATTAGAAGTTGTACGAGTTAAGGACCGGCATATCGATATCGATGGGCAACTCTCAAGTCTCTCAAGTCACTCAATCAATCTTGAATAGAAACTGCTACTGGAGCTAATGAGCCTCAGCTTGTCTTGCCCAATTAATACACTTTCTTCGAGAAATCCATTAATTTCGCTGCTACTACTTCAACTCGAGCGCAAAGTTTCACCTTCACCTGTCTGTCATATATCCGCTTCTGACTGACATTTTAAAGGTTCAGTATTTTTTGCCACAATCCGTATCCATCTCATAGGCTACTCTGATCTTGATGAGCCAACTTGTTGGCAACTTTGCCAAATATTCTTCTTTGTGTTGGTGACTCTGACGAACAGTACGATCAGTACCAGGCAGCAGACTCATAAATTGTTCACCTGGACAAGCAAAAAATCCGACTGTGCGTACCTCGATCAGTCGCCCTTTGCCTGAAGCATCATGTTGACTTCTTCCTTTTCTTTGTTTCCAATGTCCACACAGAAGCCATAATCATGATCCTCATTCGTACAAATCAACAAATGAAATTAGCACAAAAAACCATGTGTCTTGGCAGCAGGAATCAGAATCTGAATCATTATTTTATTCTAACAGCCTTCCGTTTAACAATCAAGGTCTCGATTTGCTTTACAAAACCGTGTATAACTCTGTGACTTCCGGAATTAATCGAGCTCGCTTCCACAACTAGCGATGAGCGTACGACAAATCCATCAAGTCTTACCAAAATCACTACTCTTCTGAATGATCTTGCAAAATTGTCAAAAAGCTCAGGCTCATTATCGGATGTATAAACGTCGTAAACGATTGTAAAAAAGGTGGCGGAATTCAACTTGTTCTTCCGGAATACCTACTGTCTGACGTCTGAGGCTGTACACTGTGCCCAATGATCATCAAGTCCCACAAAACTCTCTTTTGTGGTTTCGAACGATTACATATGCCAATAGAAAATCTTCAGTGGTTAAGCACGAAAAGGCTTTAGTGACAAAATTGGCAACATCAGTCCATATGTTAAAACATACATACATTTCGTTTTGTATACATGACTGACTCACGGAGCCCTTTAGCGACAGTTGAACTGCAAACGGTATCTGCACTTTTGCAAATTTCTGCACTACCTTAAACAATGTTACTATACATAAGGCTTGCTCTGGTACGTTTTCACAGTTTAAAACTACCGTAACGTCTTAACCTTGAGATTAAACAAGTGGTAGTCGCGTAGTCGACAACTGTCAGCTTGTACACTCTGATTGACATTACCAAAGGTAGCAAGCAGAAACGCCATAAACAATGTGCAGTGAACGTAAATGTAATGTGTAATGGCTGCTGAAGCAATAAGCAATTCTGTACAATGACTAAAGTAAACAACGTTAATAGTGCACCATTAAGCTTTTGCAAACGCAACTTCCTTCGGTAACATCAATCTTGAAGGCTTCCTCCCTTCGTAGCTACAAAAGGATCACAAACAATAACTTATTTTGGTAACGCTAAATTGCAGGGTTTGGCTGAATCATGCTCAATGGTCAATACGGTATCGCTGTAAGTCCTTACAAGGTAATCGTTGTGGTTAATACCCCTGTCATCTTCAATCACATCAAATCATCACTTATTGTCCTATCAAACAGCATCAGTGGCTATATTAGCATCGCATCCGACACTTTCAGCGTCTTTCAGATGTCATTCAGACATTAATATCTCTTACAAAGTCGCTTGTCATTCACAGCGGTTTAGACGACTCTTCAAGACCAAGACCAGTAGCTTTTAACAGATTTCAAAGCTAATTAAAGTTGGTGGTGTAGACGCCTCTGACGCGATTTCAAGATATAACACCGCAACAAGGTCTTTTCGAAAAACACATACAGTCGCAAGTCTAAAGTTACTGAGCAAAAAGTTTTGTCAATAGCCTCCAACCATGTAAACCGATGACAGGTCATTTACAGTAAGCTACACTTTGGAGGCCGAACGACTACCGCAGTTAACCTGAGTTGTCAATCAGAAGTAACTGGAGTGTACGCAAAAACCTGTCTAATTACACTTTTTTCCTCAACCTGATTGTGACTGTAGCATTGCCACTTTTACAGAAATTGACTAAAGCCCAAACCTCGCTATCAAAGACCCAAAATAATAAGAACTGAAGAGAATTTATAAAAACTGGCCCAATACCAATTTACACGACTCCATCTGAGCAAGATGTTTATCAAGTCAAACATGATTATGATTTGAAAAATTTGCTCCAGGTGTGAACAGATAGAAAAAACAATAAATTGCATCAATGCAACCAGAACACTCCTTAACTGACTGAACGCCTACAGGGGTTGCCAAAATACGTGCTAAAATTCCCCAAACAATGAATGTTTACAAGGTAGAGTCGCTATACATCTATCAACAGCATTCAAACTACATAAACTTGACAATCATCAGAGTACATTGTTGTCAAGGTCTCTTCAATCATGCCCTGGGACACGTCATCACATTGATCTTCTTCATCATCTTGTCATAAGCTGAAGACAATGGAGATTTGAGGGAAAACGTTGAATTCTTCTTTCTTCCCGAAGCCTGAAAGACGAATCATACTTGTAACGATCCGATCGGTTGACAAATAATATATTTGGTAGGATTTCCCATTCGCGTACTTACTCCTTTGAGATGGAGACGATCAGGTACACGACAGGTACGAACGAGGATTGAAGATGACGAATGGAACTTCCACAAGTTGAAGGTCATTTTTGCCAGAGGTCATCGATTATGCTTTGTCCAGTATTCTTGACGGCGCTTGTTTTGGTCCATGTTAGTCTTGAAATAGAACAAAACGGAAACATTGATTCAGTTACGTGTTTCTTGCCTATTTCTTTGTCTTAGAAATTTCATGAAGAACGTCATACGGCAGCCCTTAAGGTATGGCCACTTGGGCGCCAACAGCATGAGCTCATAACGTGTTATCATAGTTACCAAGGGAGACCTTGACGTTGTTGTGCATGCACGTTTAACCCTTCCCTTTACTGCCTACAATTCCACTTGAATCCCAAGTCACTCGACCACCACAACGACGCTTCAAGTAGGTGCATGCTACATACTTAGAATTATATATATCATCCTCAAGTGAAAATGTGGCTATACTACTGCCGAAACATTACGCCATTCAAAGGAAACACTTCACGGGCCAAGAGTTACTTGCATATGCCTTAAAGGCTCAGTCATTATTGCCTCAGGGCAGACATGAATATAGAATTGACTCAAGAAAGAGATCTACGTTTTCTTGGTATATCTAAGGACTTCATTTAGCAAAACGTAAACGCTTCTAAAGGGTATTCTACCACAATGATTTCGTTTGTCCACGGAATTCTTTGTCATCCTCTTTTCACGCTTGCTCATTCTTGGACGATATAACATAATCGAGATAAGGGACACGACACATGTTCCTTGAAGACAATATCAAAAGTAGCTGCTCTAGCGTCTGTCCTCTCATTGTATGTGAAGTCGAGCACGGAGGCGTGTGTTTTGATGGTGGTAAAAGAATTGCATCATGTGCAATTGTTGGGCCTCTAAACGAAACGAGTCTTATCAAAACAATCTCAACTTGTCAAACATGGGCCAAAAGTTGGTTACATTGTCTACTGCCATTTGACGGTTCACCCTTTCGTCTATTTATACAAGGGTTGACGATGATGACGAGGTGTGTGTGGCTTACATGATTGCTTGCGTAATGAGAGCAGTCCATTTTAACGCGTTAGTCTTGATAACCCCGGGCTAAAGGAGATAAATTATATTCCGCCTTGGTTCTTCTCGTTCGTCGTCCATACCAGACTGCGGCCCTATTAATCCATTTACTATCTTCAATTATCACCTCAAGGACAAAATTGATGGAAAGTTTTGCTTAGGAAACTTTACGTGCAGCTGCGGTTACCAGTACTCAATCCAATATGATCAATCATAGTTAGGAACTGATCAATTACATCGAGACAAATTGATTCATTTTCGCAGCCGGTGCTGCAATGGGAGCAGTTGATATTTGTTCCGTAAAGCAATTAGTTCAATGAGTTAATGACGGCAGCACGCACTGTCTTAAGTATGGCTGACGGTCGTGTAGCAGTCCACGAAGGCTGTAGCCGCTTATGGGCACGTGGATACGCTTGCGGTCACGTCTTGTAATTGGACCTTTGAGTTCTTGAATTTCTGCAAATTATATAAACAAACACAATTAAACTGAACCGGATTTACTCAGCATGCTGGAATCTCATCAGCAGACGCCGAAGCTAATACAGTTTTTTGCCTACCCCAACCACATGCCGCTTCTCCTTGTCGCTGTCGCTCCTGGCTTCTTGTGTTACATCTGTCAGCCGTGCAAATCTTTCCACTTTTTTCGACCTATCATAAACCAAAGACAGTTAGCTCATACACAAAAGTCTCATAAATAATTCTTGTGCGAGGGCAACATTTTTTATGTTGCCACTACCAAATGCTACTGTCTTAATTCAAATAAGGGCACCTTTTGAAAACCAAGCTCAATACTGTTGATTTCAGCAGCGGGGATTTTGATTGATGCTCCCATGTGATCTCCGTTTGCAAGCGAGGCCTTGTTCAGTGAATTCAATCGATATTTCATTGATCACAGCAGGATCTGAATGAACAGGGTCAATTTCACATCCTGCTTCTGCATCCACTATTAGACGTCATAGGTATCTGCAAAGAATGAGTCGAATGCAAGATCCTTAAACAAAAAGCTGCTTATTAGACAAGCAAAATGATATATTCTGAATTACTCATTCGTAATTATTCTTCTCTTGTCTTTTGTCATTCGACGTAAGCACCAGCCTCGTACGTATCCAGTACACGAGTATAGCGGCCACTAAATCTTCATCCTTCATAAAACTAGCTGCACCTGTGCACAAAGAATAATAATAAAAATTATTGAACTGAATTCGATCAAGGACCAATTCATAGTATTGATTAAAGCAGCAATTACTCACGGATCGCCGTACGAAATTGGACCATTTCTCATTCGAATACGTTGGCCAATTGATATTGTTATTGCTCGCCTCCAATTTCTCCCCACCCTTGTAATTATCAATTATTTTCCATCATTGCTATGAACTTGTGGTCTACTTTGGTCAGCGAGACTTAAACACTGTCGTTAAAAAGGACCCTCGAAAGACTTCTTGGACCAATACATTCAGCATCCTTCGTCTTCTTTGAGATGAACACTTGGTGTCTCCTTTAAAAGACATGAAAGATAACAGAGCAATTATTACATGACCATAAGCACATGTTCTTGTCTTGCTACATACAGTATTATTTGGGCGTGCGACGAATGTTTTTACCTTGTTGACCGCAATGAATCATGAGTTTCTTGAATGATTAACGAGATTAGCTTTTAACAGTTTCAAATTGCTGGTCAAGTTGTTTCGTTAACGTGAAAGACTATCTGTAGTTTGCAGTTGCAAAAGCGCAGGATGTCCCTGTGGAGTCAAAATTAGCTAGATAGAATTCACACGTATGATTATTGACTATTATTGCAATTATCGAATCGATGACTTTACAAGCTTTGAAATGCAATAAATTATACGGCTCACTTGACCTGCTGATTAGTAAATTAGATGATTTATCACTTATCACAGCGCGTGAAATGTTTATGGCTGGCATAGAGGAAATTAGCACAAAAACGCCTATAGCCCGCATCACGTAATCAATGTTTACAATTTTGAAATCACAGAATTTCGCGCTCTCCCCAAGTGCTGACAATTATTAACACAGACGAGCCTTGATGCAAATTTTCCGCTCTGAATTTTGATTAAATTTACATTAGCAGACTCTTGTGTGGTTGTTGTGGGAAGCGACACTAATCAATAATTAATGTAACTTAATTTTTACGAGCATTTCAAGGATTCTAACTGCAGGTAACTGTTGTTTACGGAGCGGCTTTTTATAGGTGTTGTTTATGAGTCTGTTGTGTACAGTGTAGGGATAAGAAGTTTCGAAATTCGATTGTTGATTGTGATTTTGAACGTTAGAATACTTGGGTGACTGATCGAGCTCTAGCAGAATATTCTTATGCAAGCTGTATTGTGGATAACATTTGAAAACTCATGTGATTTATGTTTTCAGATGAACCAAATAGAGAAAAACAGAGGTATGATGGATGGTACAACAACCTTGCACATCCCAACTGGGGTTCTGTGGGTGAGTTC
>JAQGBJ010001626.1:0-21619 GCA_034698345.1 Sphaeridia pumilis
TCGTGCTTCTTGATCAAGTTTTGGGCAGAAATTTCGTCCTTGCCACGGTCTTCAGCCATCATGTACAATTCTTGTTCTGACATCCAGGCTTCAGCTTCAGAGGCATCGAAGAGGTACTGTTGGGCTCTCTCCGACTGCAAGAGATTTTCGTTGCGGGTCTGGATAGCGTCCTTCAACTGGTCCCAGTTCTTAAGGAGTTCAGCGTTCAACTTTTCAAACTCGGGAGCAGCTTCATGGCCTTCAGAGATCAACTTCTGGCCATTGCCAACGATGGTGTAGATACGGGGTTCGTGATGCTCAATTTCATTACGCAGCGACTGGTTCTTCTTTTTCAGAATATGAACGTTGTACAAACTGTTTCCGAACTCTTCGGAAGAAGCCAAGGGCATCTTTTCAGCTATCCACAATTTCTCGTCTTCAACGTCTCGACGGAACTGGAAGGCTTCCTTCTTCTTTTCTAGCTGTTGTTTGCGGTGCTCAAGTGGAGCCTTCAACTTGTCAAATCTGTTCTCAACCACAGATTTCTTGGCGATGATGTCATCCACCTTGTCGGGATCCATTTGGCGCAAATATTCTGCTTGACTTTCCAATTCGGTAACTTGTTTGGCTTTCACCGCCATCTGGGTCTCGATCACTTGTTGCTTCTGCATCAGAATGTTGACGGAGGACAGGTTGTCGCCAGTTTCGTTGGCTTCAATCTGTTTCTCGAGGTCGTTCATCCAGGTGTCGATATCTTCAACAGTTTGTTCGTACAAAACTTGGCGGTTAGCGTCGAACAGACGTTCACCCTGCAAGAAAACATCGATCAGATAGCTGCTCAAAACGTACTTGATCATGGTTGAAAGAATTCATACCTTTTCTTTGGTGCTTCTTTCCAAGTCGCCGAAGTTTTGTTCCAATTCGTTAACTTTAGGCTTGATGTACTCCGAGAATTCGGGCTTCTCCCGGACCAAGGCGTCAGCATCATTCTGAATGTTTACTAGACGATCCTTGTTGGACGCAATCTCAGCTTCGAAGGCCTGGTGACGGGTCCATTTACTGTGTACAGTTTTAGCGCTTCTGTAAGTTTCATCCTGAGCAATGATGCTCTTTTCTTGTACCCATGCGCTCAATTCTTCACAATCCTGAAACAAGAAACGAGGGTTAGGATTTTGATTCCAACTGCAACCCCTAGAACCCAGAAGTACTTTTACCTGCAAGAACTGGTGCAGTTGCAATTGGTCCTTCAATCTCTCCATTTGATCCAGAGCTTTAGATTTGTTGGCATCACGTCTCTCTTGAATCTTGTCAGCAGTTTTGCTAATCTTGTCGCTCTGATTGTGTCCATCACGTACCAGCTGTCCAGCAAAGTGAATAACACCACTGATCTTCTCGTCGTTGGCTTCCATGGTAGTCAATAGGGCTTCATGCCGCTTGATCAAGTTCTCAGCTTGTTCGAGGTTAGCAGGAGTCTCATCCTTGGCCAGAATATGTTCTTGTTGAGAAAGAAGCACTTCGGCTTGCTTGGCATCTCTCATGAAGATCTGGAAATTGAGCCACTGAGACAAAAGTTCCTGTCGGTTGTCCCACATTTGACGAAGTTCTTCCCAGCCGTCCTTCAAAGCCTTCAGACGTTCTCTTAAGAACATGTACTGAGGATCTTCCAGTGTTGATGGTTCAGAGAAGATTCGCTCTCCGTAGT
This sequence comes from Sphaeridia pumilis, assembly GCA_034698345.1. Taxonomy (NCBI): domain Eukaryota; kingdom Metazoa; phylum Arthropoda; class Collembola; order Symphypleona; family Sminthurididae; genus Sphaeridia; species Sphaeridia pumilis. Next base: position 1,682 of record JAQGBJ010001626.1, read on the forward strand.
CCATCATTTTTTCGTAGTCCTCAACATAGTTTTCAATTTCGTCCTTGATGTTCTGGTGTTGGCTCAAAAGTCTCTCAGCATCAGCGAGACTGTTTGGTTCATCTTCGGAGGCAATGCTTGTCTGAGTGTGGCCCAACCATGCTTGGAAGTGATCCAAATCTCGAAGGAAGCGGTGGAGATCGCCGGCTTCTTCCAGTTTGGCATCGCGGTCCTTCAACTGTAAACGCAAGAGAAGCAACGATACAGAATTAATAGGCTTTCTACTTGCTTAATTTCTTGGATTCACGGCAAAGCTTACCATCTGCGTCAATTGATCCCATACACTACGGATCTGTTCGATTCTCTCGCGGATGAGAGCTGCTTCTTCAGGGTGATCTTCGCTAATGCGATCGGCTTCCTTTTCAAGGGCGTCCAATTTAGCCTGAATAGCTGCCAAGTCTCGTTCCATACCGGCAAGACGACGCTGTAATTATCAAGATAAGAACATTGTGTAAGTTTTCTTCAACCCGATGCATAACCATCACATTAATGTGCACGAAAATAGCTGTTTACCTGCAAGGTCATGACACCTGTAAGATCCATCTCCAAATTGGCAGTTTCTTCCAAGATACGTTTCTTGTCTTCAATCCAAGCAATGGTTTCACGGCATTCAATATGGAATGTTTGCACGCCATGAGCAGAGTTGAGTTCATCACGCTTAGAATCAGCTTTGGACTGGAGCTCCGACCATCTATTGTTAAGTTGATTTTGGCGTGCTACAATTTCCTCAGAGTTGGGATGCTCAACATGCAACAACTGTCTGGCCAATTGGTTCACTACAGCAACACGGCTGGCATTAGAGTTCATCTCCTTCTCGAATCCATCATAACGATGTTTCAAGATCTCAACGTCCTCAATATCCTTGGCAGGAACCATGGTAACCAACATGCGGTCCTTTTCGGATACCCATTGTTCAACACCTTCGGCTTCGGACAACAATTTGTACAAGGACAGGGCATCCAACAAGCGTTGCTTCCTTAACTTGGCCAGTTCGGTCAACTCCTTGTAACGGCGATCAATGCTGGCCAAACGTTCGACGACTTCGGGACTATCGCGATCTTGCTCACCGAGCTGTTGGGCTTGTTTGTGCAAGGCATCAATGGTCGCACCATACTCGTTCAACTCATCAGTAACGTCATCATGCTTCTTCAGCAGCGACTGTACGTTGGCTTCATCTCTGCCCACATCTTCAGAAGATACCAATCGTAGCATGTCCAACATCCAGGTATCAACATCATCAGCATCTGCAAAGAACTGATGGTAGTCGACAGCTTCCGTCAGACGTCGTTTTCTGTAGTCGACCAAATCGTTCAGGTTCTGCCACAAGTTCATGATCTCTTGGGTACGCTCCTGGACCTTGTCAGCTCCGAATTGTTGCTGGTCGACCAAGTCTTGTCCAACTTTAACGACGCTATTCAACTGCGGTTCGTGATTGGAAATGTCGTGTTCCATCGCCTTCTGCTTAGACAGCAACAAGTGAACAGTGGTCAAGTCATGACCGATATCTCCTTGTGACAAAATGTTCTCCTTCTCCTTGATCCAGTTCTCTTCTTCAGCCATATCCCAATAGAACTGCCACAACTTCCTGCTTTCTTCCAATCTGGTACGGCGTTCGACAGCTAGCTTGACAAGTTCTGCATAGGCTTCCTCCAGTTGTTGGACGCGTTCCATAACAGCCTGTGGATCTGCTGGCTTGAATCCTTCCATGCCAGGCTCAACTTCTTCGCTGATGAAGCGCTGAGAATTCTGCACAACTCCCTTGACACGGTCACCCAAAACATTGATGTCAGCCTCGACAAGAGAATGCTTTTGTAGCAAATCTTCCACTCCCATAAGGTGCTTGCCGTAGTCGTCCGACAGCAGACGCATTTTGATTTCCTCCATTGAGTCCAGAATGTATAGCATTTCCTGTGGATAAACATCAAACATCAGATTGCTGACTCCCCGTATAGATACATTTATTACAAAATACTATTCATTACTCACCTGGAAAGTCTGCTGCAACTGCAAACTGGCTTCCAGCCTTAATCGCCGAGCTCGCAACAACTCCAGCAAGTATTCCCACAACCTCATAACATTCTCCCTTCTCAAATTGATCCGCTCAATGTCATGGTAGTTTTCAGCTTCCAGCTCCTGAGCAACAGCAACAACAGCCAAAACTCGTTCTTCGTAAGCAAAGATATCTGTCTCAATAGCCTCATGCTTCTTCGCTGCAGCTTCAACGGCCGGCAAATCGAAACCGAAGTTATCTTGAGACACAAGACGTTGGTTCTCGCTCAACCAAGTTTCTCTCATGCTCGCCTTCCGGTTGAATCGTGCCGCGAGTTGTTCCAGCTTCTCTTGTCTAATCAATTCCTCTCGGAGGGCCAATTCACTGTAAGAAACATTTATCAGTACTTCCGTCACCATAACTCATCACAATCACTATTACGTATACGTAACGTTTATAATTACTCACCGTTCATGCTCAGACTTTTCAAGTCGCTCCCAAGCCTTATTGATGTCCGAAATCAATTTTCCTTCCCTTGGAGTATACGGCTTCTGGTTATTCGCCCGCATTTTAGACTGCAATGTGAACAACAAAACTTCCAAGTTGCCCTTTTCGTCAAACTTGGGTGGCTTGTCCACTGTCCTGTAGTTGTTGAACTGAGCCAACTGCTGTTGAACTCCAACCAACGAATTCGCAAAGTTGCGGTCTCCCAGAGACTCAATCGTGTTCTCGATCCATTTCAACAAGTCAGAGGTAAGTCCTTCATATTCCTTGATCATCTGGTCATTTTCCATCGCGATTCCAACAACCTACACAAAATCAAAAACCAATATTAGCTATCCCGTCTCAACCTTTCATGACATTTCACATCCTCCCGCCAATATTCTCACCTTTCCAATACGCTTGCCCTGCACCGTCTCCTGCTTCAACTTTGAAAAGTAGTGGTAATACGTCACCACATACGTAATAATCGACTTTTCATCCGGCAACTCCACAAACACATCCTCAGCGTCCAACAACTTGGTCAGACCCAACTTGGACTCGGCCACGTTGAAAGCATTGTTCAAGTTGTACATTCCATTGTTGCTGTTCAACTTCTCGTACTGAATCAAGTCCGGTCGGTGCTTGTGGATAATGGCGTTGAATGCCAACCCGTCTCTCCAGGACGTGGTGAAGTTTCGAATATTCACATTGTTGTACCCAGCCGTCTTCATCTGACACCACAGCAACAGCGCATCCTTGGCAGATTTCGTCTCCTTGTTGTCAACCACATCGATTGTGATGTTTTGAATCTGTCAAAAACCCAAAAACATTAGTTTCATTCCTCCACCTTCCTTCATCACACCTCCACATGCACCATGCATCATCAATTTTAGTAAGCACACCGTCACACAAAACCAACCGAAATATCTCCGCTCCGACTAATAAACAACTCAGGGTACTTGGTCTCCAGGTACGGCTTGAGCTTATTCCACTCATAATTTACAGCTTCAGCATATGCTACAACATCGGGGTCATCGGGCAAGGGACACGATACAATATCTTGAAACTAAAAGCATATTAATAACAAAAGTACAAGCGTTAACCAACAGATTCAACTTTACACTAGCACCAATACACTATCAAAATTATCACATCCCAAGCATTATCCATTAGTCAAAATCCATTCTCCCAAAACTTCGTCCAACGCACCTGGAACCGCAGAATGATGGTCCAAATCAAACCCAGCGTCAACCTCGCATTCCCATCCACAATATCGTGAGAGCCCATATTCTCCAAATGAACACGTTGATCTTTCAAAAACTGCAGCGCCTTGTCTACATTCTCCAGACAATGAATTCGCATCTTCCCCTTTGTCGGACGAGGCTGGAATTAATCACAAAAAAACATTTTAGTCTTCAACCTCTCCATATTTCCGCCTTCAAAATTTTAACCCTTTCTCACCAATCGCTCTCCCGACAACACTTCCAGCAACTTCAACAAATGCTTCCCGTCCCGCAAGTCCACGTACAAATCCCCAATCCGGCTTGACACCCGAACCAGGTGTGAATTCACCCATTTTGTAAACGTCTTCTTCTGCACTGTTTCTCGCTCATCTGGAACACAAAAAAACAAAAATTAGTGTCTTATTCCAATACTCCTTTCTCCAACTCCTTGTTTCACCTTTCAAATCCCTTATATGCCTCTCAAAAACCACATTCTCCACCGTCTTCAACTCTTCCCGATGCATCGCCTCAATCCCGCCATTCTCATACGTAAACTGCTTTATCCCACCAAACGGAGAAAACGAAGTCGATGCCGGACCCGGCGTCGAAGAACTATCAGGTTGAAAAAAGAACCTGTTTTCACCACCACCGCCACTAGCGCCCCCTAGAAACACACTTTCATCCTCCGAAGTACTAATACTGTCTTCAATTTCATGCGACGGTAAAGGACTCGCCGCCGGCGAAAAGTCCGACGAAGACACCGATTCTGTCACAGCCGCCATATTTAACTCATCTCGCACATACAACACACACAAAAACTGTCACACACTCCTCAAACCACCGGCTACCAATCATCAACTCAAATACACTTCAACTTTGGCTCAGCTACTCTCAATGGTTTCGAGTTCCTTCAGTGCTTATGAGTCCAGCAACGGACAGTCAAGGTATTCGCACAACACACACGCCTAGATTAGATATCCGACTTCCAACAAAGATTAGATATCTTACTTCATTTCACACACACTAATCATAAAAACAGATATAAAAATATAAAATACTGACTAAACAACAACCGCTAATGCAATCAGTCTCCTATCTTCCTCCAGCTCCGGCCCTATCGCTATCCATTCTAAGACTCAAATATCCACAACTTTTCAATCTCTTCTTCCTGTATAGTCGTCGTTCCATAATTGATTTGATCACAAGTTGCTCCGATCAAATTCCAAACAGTGCATGAACTACATACATACAAACATCCGTTCAGAATCATGTCAACGCATTTAATGAAGCCTTCCAACTGGCGCACAACTTATGTATCATTTGATACTTGTTTTTATACATATTTAATTGTCAAGACTAAGACAAACATTTGCTAGCAAGGCAATTGAAACCTGATACAATTACTGCCAGTGCAAAAATTTTATCCTGTATCTCTCTGTCCCGTTCCTATTTCGAAACATTGCATCTACAACTCCAACTGTTTCTATATTCTAAACACATAATTTTACGCTACTGTTTACATTATCCGAGTCTACAACACATCTGAACAAATTCAGCTGGAGATTTCTCTCTCTTCTCGTTTCAAATTCAATTGTTTTATTCCACCTCATCGATGACCCAAACAGCATCAAGTTTTTTTCCAAAGTAGCAGTCCATCTTCTAATTTGCAATTGCAATTTTGCCCCAACCAGAAATTGCAGGCCCTACAATCCAACAAACCCCAATGCAACTCCCTTCTCTGACTTCCGTATTCCAGATATCCAGATCTTATCACAAGAAAACAAGCCTCTTCTCCAATCATCGTCTAGTCCATTAGATCCTATTACTAGAGCCCAGGTCTTACGGGTCATATGTCATCATCAAATATATTTCCTCTTCTTTCCTACAATATTATTGGCAACCACCGGATTCATCTGTACTCATTGAGCCGTAACACATTTTTCGGACGTTGCCTCCAACCAGGATACCATAATATACAAACGTCATCACAAAGATCTGTCTCAGTCAGCTCTTAATTCAGAGATTCGATACAAGACAGACAACACACTCGATCAATTACTTTCACCAAGCAAAGGCCAATTCAATTTATTCCAGCAGCACCGCCATCTGCTTCCTGTTTCCTCCGTTGACGCTTACGCCCTCTACAATTCCTTTTCCCTCAACTTCAACTCCAACTCACCTGCAAGCGCCCTAATTCGAGACCTCTCAAAGAGCCTCGAGGACGAGTTTCCTCCGTCATACTCCAAGTCTTCGATGATATCCTGCTGCAGAACCGGGTCCCACCGCGGGTTCACACTGATGTCTGTCGTCATCGTTCCCTTCTTCTGTCGCCTGGCACCGGCGACTAATATTTCCTTAGCCTAACAAATTCCCCGTCTCTGATCTGCAACAAACAAGAGAGAAAAACATTAAATTAGTCCACACTTATTTCATAGCATACTTTCCCAACCGGCTGTCATTTCTTGTTGACCGTCCATGAAGCAAGTATTTCGATCGACTTTCTCCACCAACGTCCTTCACCAACATCTAATCACACAGCAGACGCCAGTCATAAACCCATTTCTTCGTCGTCTCCAATCTTCTTGCTTTACGTCACTAGGTCAAAGTCATTTTCTTCAAGACTTCCATCCAGTTTCAGAAGCAATATTCCATATACCAAAGCCCTCCCTCTCGTCATCCCTAAAGTAAACTCATTCATGTAATTTTTCCGAGTCCTCAGTCCTGTAATACAGCATGTATTTTTACACCAGGCCAATTTTGACAATCTCATATCTTTCATTTCACAACTCATTTCTCCTAATACACACACAACAACCTTCAGTTTCAGTCAACGCTTATATTATTACTTACTCCACACGCCATCCCAACATCCAATCTCACCGAAATACCCTCTAGTTCACTCTTATACAATACTGAAATTCCCGTGACTCATAAACCATTTCGACCCGCTACCTCCTATTCCTCTATATTATGAAATGGCTAATAGTAACAACTCCTCTATCCCATTCTCGTCCCATGTATGCATTACAAAGTTGCTAGAAACATGTGTTGGGCTACTACTTGATAAATTGCCTGCCTGCAGTCAGACGGCACCACCAAACTAACCAACCAGCCAACTTCCCCCTCCAAAACCCGGGTCTTTTGACTCTCTCTCTTGCTCTCCCCGAACCGCCCGACCGAATTCCAACCCGCTTCCTCCTATTGATTCCACAAACTTTCCCGACCCAACAACTCCTCCGTTTCCCCGTCCTACCCAACATTCAAACTTCTCAAACTTTTCAGCCAGCCACTGTGTACTCTGTATTTACCCGGTGACTAGTTACCCGTACCACCAACTTCAACTCTTGCAACATTCTCCCTTCCTCTCTCCCGGTTCAGTCATCATCATCATCACATCTTCACACCACGACAAACTCCCGGCTTGTTCCTCTCCCACAATATCCGACCCGCCGCCGGCTTATCCCAATCCAAAGACAAAAGTCACGGGATCTCTAAATCAGATGTACTTTATACAGCAGCCGATACAATTCTTGTACACCAACTTGCAACCCCATTTTACCCGGTCACGTCCACAAAAGTCAACTCACAAAACTGACATTTCCATTTACTCCAAAAAATTCCTTCTTTCATACACTACTACATTACACCAAAATCCCTTGTACAACAAGTCACAGCCCTTTTACATCCGGCTCGTCCCCTATCCTAATCCCATTTACAAACGTCTTGTTATGTTGAAAGCCACGTTCTTTTTATAGCAATACAACAAGACAGACAACTGATTCTTCAACCACCACATCAATCAATTTTTGAAACGATAAAACATTTACTACACACACTATTCCATGAAGAATCCCTTGATTCCTCCAAAGACAACATTTTTCAACTTGTGCAATCCCTAATCCATCCGCCAGTCGAAAGATAGTTTCATCCAGCTAAGACAAAATCTAGAGCTTCTTCATAAGACCCACCAACTTTTATACACCTGACTGACCTTTTTCTTACTCCATGACAACAGCAACTCCCGAATAACCGGCTCCGCCAGCCCGAATGACTCTCTTGTCCCCGCCCAATCCACCAAATTCTCCATTCTTTTTACTCCATTCTCCAAGAGGTCACTTCATAAGCTTTCATCTTGATGAGAATCAGACACGCCATCTCAAAATATTCCTACTCTAATCTAACCACCGCTTTCTCCCGATTCAATCATACTTCTCCTGGAGCTTTCTCCAGAATTAACCCTTTGATATCATCATTTCATTGATTTCATCAAACCTTTAAAACTGTCTAAATATTCAATCAACCAATCTCTGACCTCCTGGTAACAATGAAATCACAATCAGATTTAGCCCACCGCCGCCACGTGCTCACCTCTCACCTCCAATCTCTCTTCTCCTTCATCTCATTAAAAATGCACCTTCTCCATATCTCTCGTCTCCAAAACGGCAATAAATAAACTCATACGAGCAAGTCACCTGACTCACTCACAAAACTTTAACATTTAACTATGACATCATCATCACCTTAACGCACTCGCCTATATTATCTTCTTCCATGTTGTCTAGTTGATGCCAACTTTAAAGACTTTTAACGACACAAACACAAACACGACATGTGTCCAACGTACATTCTTCTTCTTCTTCTTCTCCTCTTTAAAAGACAATCCCATTATCAAATGCTAATTTTTGCTATAACCTTTCGCTCCTCACCTTGCCTTGCTTCAGACTCTCAATGAAATTTCATGTTTACTCACTTGCGAATCTCCATTAATTACACATTTCCAAAACGATTTCGAGAGGAAGGAAATGTACTAAACGCCGCGCCTATATTTCACCAGTACACCTGAGCACACCTTGTAGCTTCCGTCGACATACTTTAAAACACTTTCTTTTGCCAATCTGCCGCCACCAAGTCATCCACCATTATTTTCGCAAAACTTCCTTTGGCTTCTTCTCCAGATATTCCCAGTCTATCCTCTCTCATCACCCATTCCTAATGACCATCGTCCTTAGCCATTCACCCTTTAAAATTAATCACTGTCCAGATACTCTCGACTCTAAGACTCCCAACTTCAATTTCCAGCCAGATTCAAGCGCCATCTGGAACACCTTTGATACTTCCAAACCAAAACAGCCAATTTGTCTTCCAATCCGCATCCCTCTTAAGCAATTCGCCATTCATTAAATCATCATTAAAACCTCATCTTTTCTTGTTCTTACTCCCGCAAAAAGTGCAGTATGCATTTCGGATCCAATTTTTTAACCCTTTCACTTCCTTAAACTGTCACACATTTCTCTTATTCTTCTACTTTGAAAGTACTCCAAGTTCCCTTCTTGTGTTTTCTGACACCATAAATTTTACGTTCGCCATTTACCATCAAGTATGTACAATATTACACATATCTTAACTCATTCCTTATCTTAATAGTCTACTACGTCTCTCTCAAAACCCGCCAATACAAATATATTCACATAGCCATACCAAAAATCGTAAAACTCATTCCACTCCTTTAAAATCCAAAGGACTTTTCCTTTTCCAACTCTGAAAACACATATATTCAACATGCACTTTTCAACGACAAGAGACCTTAAAATAGCTTCTTCGTCTTCTCCCCTCTTGATTCTTCTTCAAATATTTATCTTGTTCCTCCTCCTCCTCCGTCTACTTCTTCTCCTTTTTAAAAATTCAACTTCTTGACATAAGTCTGCGTGTTAAGCATATAAATATTATACCCGCCGGTTACCGCAAAATACACGTGGTTTCTTCCCATCCGGTAAACAAAAGACCGTAACGAATCTTCTACACAAGAAACTAATGCTCCCGACTCCCGAGAAGATTCTGATTCTCTGTCAAAAATATTCTCTTGAAAGCCCGTTCCTATTTCCTATAGCCAAGCTTTCAAAGACTCAACTTTTCTCAACCGCAAAAATATTGCCAATAATATTAACCACCGCACATCTGCTTGATGCTCCTCTTTTCTGCCAAAGCTCGCAATAACTTGATATGACAGATCACCAACGAAATTACTATTTCCCCACATTCGCTTCCCCATTAATCTCTCTTCATAAGCTCGTTAGCATTGGCGTCCGCTTTTTCGCTAGTGACTTCTAGTAAAGCTTTTAGCTCCAACATCGATAATAGTAACTCACCTAATGAAAAACTGCAGCTATTCAACGAACGCTGATACTTGTAGCTCGTGTCACTGTTGACATGAAATGAACGACGCTGAACGCTGCCGGCTTTCTTACCATATAAACTCGATCGACCTCTTGCTTTTTCGCCTCTGTCGAAACCCGTGTCTCTATTTCGCCTCTTAATTAGCTAATGTATTATTTCGCTCACGACGCTGTAGCAGCGGCGGACGCTTCTGCTTTTATACGGCTTCCTTCCGCTTACACGCTTCTGTTTTTTCTCTTTCCCAGAGCGGCTTCATTTAGCCTTTACTTATTGCTGTCCCTTGATCTTATCAACGCAGTTCCCGTAACAAAACACCAAGCGTTTACCGGCTTCAGACGACACGGCTCTTTCACAAGAAACACGTGGTTCACAGTCTCCTCGGCTTTGTTTGATTCTTCAGAATGCAACTCATCTGTCTTTAAAAGTGCTTCAGATTTCAAAATATTTTGCTTCGATTTCTAACAACAAACATTCTGTCTTCCACTTGAGCCAATTGAATTCAGTTCTTGAGATCTTGATCTTTGCCTTCAACACGTCTTCAGGTAAACTGTGCCCTGTTCAAAGTACCTCTGGAATCGAGGCTAATTACATGCACCAGAATACAAATGAGGTTCATTTAATGTAGCTCACAACAGTACTGTCTGAATCCATTTCAAGTTTTTCAGTTTACGACATTCTCACTCGTTTCCGCTTCTGTCCTCTTCGAAACCGCAAAATAAATGCTCAACTCATGGACTAAACAAGTCAAGCCAAATGGTGCTGAATTTTGTAACCTGTCATTCAGCCCAATCTTGTATTCTTCTATATAAAGTTGAACCAGAGTCTAGCCAAGCCGCCAACAAGATCATCTTCCATCTTTTTGTTGAAACGTCCAGCCAACACCCACGCCCAACTAAAAAGCATCTGTCTCACAGTCAATCCTCTCATAAAAAGTCAGATCGCCGCCATATCTCAACCCTTTCTGTTGAGCGTCAGAGATTCACTCATGCCATTTTGCTCTTCTTCTCTCGTCTCAAATGGACCGAGCTCGTCCTCAAATCCTGTGACCAACAACACCGGCGGGGAAACAATACAATTTTCAGACATATATCTGTTGAACAAGGCTCTAAACAAATACTGCAACCAAAGGAACAATCAGACAAGAGACTCATTCAGAACCGTTGATAATTTCGCATTGATTACCTTCTTCCTGGCTTGAATTGACATAGCTATCATCGTTACTAGAAAAAATTGACAGAGACATGCGAATTCGCTCCTTCGCACTCACAACTCGCTAATTCTCCCACTGCAGTGACACATTCCTCTTTTGTCCTTCCAGGTTTGAATCAGCAGCAGTTCTAGCTTGAATATATGTACCAAGTACAAAATATTCGCCAACTTTTTTGGCAACTTCCAAAATACTATCGCGAAGATGGCCAAAACATGTTAATCACGACGATAATAAGCTGCTGCAAGTTGCTCATCGAGATAAGTACATGTTTCTAGATGTACTTTTCAGTTTACACTTGAATACACAACTTGAATACTTAATCATGACGATAACTGCATCTTGAGATTCACGAGAGTTGCAGGTTGTTGCAGTGTTCATTTGCAGAGATCTTGTTTGAGCAGAATCACTGTTCTGCTGTAGAACTTCTACAGGCTCCAATGCCAATTTCAACTTCAGATGGCGATTCAGTCAGTACTTGCTGCACTTCAGCCGATGACGGCTTTGAAGAAGAATGTCATCAAAAAAGAGATCCCAAGCAAGATGGATGAAATCATTCTTCTTCTGCATTCTGATTCTTCAAACAAACGATCATCCTCCTTTTCCTTTGACCAAGCTAACAATACGAGTAAATAGGCTTGGCTGGCCTTCGAACACAACCGGCCTGAATAGGCCGTTCAGATTGAAAAACAAGGCTATTTCATCCCTTTTGGCTATTGCTTCTATTGCGTGATTCGCTTGCGTAACATGGAAATCCAGCTTCGTCGATGATGCATTCAATATCCACAACAGCAAATATTCTAGAGTCCAGTCGAGTTCTGCTTAGTTCCCAAGCCAAGCCTGCGCTTCTGCTAATTCTCACGCCTGACATCACAGTGAAACAACAACACAAGACATTAATCATAACCTCACATATATTTATACAGAATTCCAGTAATAACAACCTAAAGGCCGCCATCATCATCCAACTCACATGCTAACTAGCTTTGACATTTGCCGATTCACGCAATCGCTTCAGCAATCTTCTGATAACTTGCTAAGTTTCTTGAATGACAGGAGCGTCTCTCTTGTAACTTCTCTTGTGTATCATTCAACAAAACTTTTGGTCCTCTTCGCAACTTGGTGATCAACCTAAATTCCATAAACTTGCAACTATAATTAAACCACTTCTTCCAGAATTCCAACATAAAACATGACAAAACCTGAGCAATCACACGATAATTCATGTTTGCCAATGCACGCTCATGCATGCATTTCAAAGCGCATTGATATTATCTTGATTAGAACGAGTTCGCAGCGAGCGTCAGTCAAAAGAGCATCTCCTCCAGCGTTTTAACCAACGCTTCTCTCGCTTCAAATGTTGGTATGTCCTGAACGTGCTCTGGCTTAGATCATCACTATAAATGTGATTACATTCTGACTGAGAGGCAGTAAGTAACCTTGATGCTCTCCGCCGAGCTAAAACATATCACAACGACGACGACGGGCTTCTACTTGAAACGATGATATTCTATAATAGAAATCTTGTTGAAAACTGGGCCAAAAACCAAATGTGGAAAACTGCATACAAACCGGGAGAAAATCTTGCAGCATTTTGGAAAACCACTGAACCGGGCGGGATTCTATCTTTCAAACCTTTCAAGAAGAAAACTCAAACGAAAACCGGGATTAGAACAATGTTAACAAACTTAAATCAATTAATCAGGAAAACCCACGTTTTCTTACCTATGACTCGATCCGATTTTCAGTTTCATACATAACTCGCATACAAATCGTTGTAGATTTTAACGATGTTGCCGCCGTATGAATGACTTTTGACGTAATGTGTATTTAAACTGTTGTAATGTAAACTTTGGTGCGTGTCATTGGAATTTATGGGTGGAAAACTGATTAGATTATATATTTAAACTGAAGCACTCACAAATGACAAGAGTTTAACAATTCTCTCAAACAATCACACAACTTTTGATAATAGCTGCTCTTCGTTGAACGTAAACAAACTTGCTATAAGGAATTGGTAAATATTGGTAACGAATTTACAACACTTGAGAGGTATGTAGCTGATGATGATGAATTTTTAGTTAGCTGCTTTTGAATTTTATCAAAATTTTCGTTTATTTTTCGTTGGATGGACCAAGCCCAACCAAGGCCGCTACACAACTAACGCTGGCAAAGGGTGAATAATTTAGCCGACGACCAAATGCCATAAGCATATAGCGTTAACATTGTGTGTATCAGCAATACACACCCAAATGCCGTGCCTTATGCACATTTAATACAGCGGCGGCCGTATGAAAACATTGCAATCCTCCATGAAATGCATTGTGCGGCTTCAGACTGGGAGCCATACGGCTTTTTGCCTTGGAAGCGTCAGTAACCAATGTCCTGTTTGAATCTCCCGGTTGAGTCATAGAGTTTATACAGGAGGGAAGCAGCGGGGTTGACAGATGGGGAATGAGAAGTATGGGATGCAATGTGCGGATAAGGCCGGTAGAGATGTGTTGGCGGAGTGTGTGTGCGGGAGATGAGGAGGTTGCAGGGAAACGGGGCGAAAGGAGGAGCAAAGCAGGAGTGACAGCAGACGGAAGAGCGGAGGCGACGAGATGACACGCCCAGTGGTAGGGGCCATAGAAAGAGGGGATGTGAGTCATAGAGTGTCACGTGACGTATGGTGGAGCGGGAAAAGAAGGTGTTTGAAATTGTGTCAACAAAAGGAGGGTGGAAAATCAGATGTTTTTGAAAGTGTTTGATATTTTTGATCAAGACGTTTGGAATTCTAGTTTTTTTATAATTATAATTCTGAAGTGATCATAAGAAGGATTTTGAAGTCATAGAGTTCTAGTGGCAAGTATCGAGTACCGAGGAAGGAATGCAAGGGAGAAATGTCTTCGTTCTTACAATCGATAGTCAGCAGTCCAATTTCAACCAACAATGACAACGACAGAAACCGAGGAGGAAGGTCACCGTTACCTGGGTCATCACCAGCTCAGTACAATGCCAAGTGCAACGCCTACGAACTTCGAGTGGTGCTTAGTGGACTTCCGTTGGTTATCGAAAGTATTTGTGGCTACGACAATAACCTGTTGGTGGGGACCAAAGAAGGCCATTTGCTCATTTACAAAGTCGTGGTGGAGACGGGTTTTATGACGCCCAAGCCCATTGAAGTACACATTACGCATTCAAACAAGCATTTTTCCAAAAAGCCTATATTGCAGTTGGATGTGATACCAGAGCATCAGGTGCTGATTAGCTTGACAGGTGGTAAGTTGAAGGATTGAAATGAGAAACCTTGGAGAAATCGGATTACTGATGAGGGTTTGATTTTTAGATAATGGAATTTCGGTACACGACATGGCCTTGTATCAATGTCCGTCCATCGCGACAATCGATAAAACTAAGGGTGCTTCGTTGTTTTCTTTGGATATCCAGGTTTGCGAAACAGTTCGAAGAACATGTAAGGGAATATGGATCTGTTTGAGGGAATTTAATTGGTTGATGTGTTACAGAGACAAAAATCGCTAACGGGAAACCCGACGTTGACAGTTCGGATGTGCGTCGTTGTGGGGAAGAGGCTGCAGTTGTTCTATTGGAAGAATCGAGTGTTTCACGTACTAAGAGAAGATTTTTACGTGGCTGATACGCCAAGGACCATCACTTGGTGTACTGAAACGTTGTGTATTGGTTTTAAGAGCGAGTATATGACGTTGTCGGTGAGTTTCGCCGTTGTTAAACCAATTTTGAAGTGTGATGAACGAGGTGATGAAATGGTTGTGATCTTTATAGCTTCTGTCTGGAGAAACAACTGAACTCTGCAGTACTGGGAAACAGGGAGAACCAATAATAGCCAAGATCGCGGATGATAGGTTTGCTCTGGTCCAGGAAAAGAGGTGCATATTGAAAAAGATTGGTGAGAGCGGGATCGAGCCAAGGGTTTGGACTGAGTGGGGTGAAATACCAACTTCAATAGGTAAGATTGGTTCATTTCGAAAGTGGCATCGAAAGAAAGGTTTAGAAGCAATAATCTTTACGTTCACTTGAATTTTGCAGTTTATGATGAGCCTTATATCATTGGAATTCATTCTGGGAAGTATGTAGAAGTTCGAACGACGAGCCCAAAGTTACTGGTCGGAACGTTCCACCTTCCTACGACGACAACGAAGCTGCTCACAAGATCTAGCAGAGGTATTGTTTATATCGCTTCGAACGATGTCGTTTGGTGCTTGAAGTCCACTCCAATTGATGTCCAGATTGATGCGTTTCTGAAGCAGCAGCATTTCAAGTTAGCCCTGAGTTTGGCAGTAAGTTAAGGAATTGAAACAGATATAAGGGCTGATATGCTTAAGAACTAATTGGTGTTATTGTTTTCCAGCATGTTAGCGACGCAGCTGAAAGTGACAAGGCAGCTCTAGTCAGTAAAATTCAGATGCAAAACGCGTTCCATCTGTTTTGTAAAAAGAACTTTGAGGAGGCTATGAAAGTTTTTGAGAAACTTGAAACAGGTAAGAAACAAGTTTACTTGCTTTCAAGAGGAATCAACTAAACCTTGTCATTTCTTTCAGATGTACCTCAAGTCATCGGCATGTTCCCCAACCTTCTACCACCCGAATATCAGCAGAAAATGGTTTATAGCGGAAAGCTTCCTGAGTTGGAAGGTAGCGATTTAGAAAAAGGTCTAACAGCACTACAAGGATTTCTGACTCATGTAAGAGCAAAAAGTTATTTGGCTATCAGGATTTGAACGAATTGAAAAAGAAACATCGTGTTTTTGATTTCTAGATGCGAGTGAAGTATGTCAGAAACCTCAACCAAAGCGCCAACGATCCGTCACCAATGGTCGAGGGAGCTACGTTGTTAACATTAAATAAGAAGAAAGTTCTGCAAATCATCGATACAACATTGCTCAAGTGTTATCTGAAGGTCAGTGAGGAGCATTTTAAATGTTCAAGTATGTTTGCACCAGTTCAATAATCAATCTTGGTCGTTCATTTCGCATTTACAGACCAAAGAATCTCTTGTCGCTTCCTTACTCCGGCTCAAAGACAACTACTGTCACTATGACGAGACTGAAAAGATTCTGAAGAAGGAAAACAAGATTGAAGAACTGATCATTCTGTACAACTCCAAAGAAGAGCATCGCAAAGCTCTCAGTCTACTTCAGCAGCAAAACAATATTCAAGGAACTATCGACTACCTTCAGAACCTTGGAATGGAACACATTGATACCATCCTAGAACATTCAAAGTGGGTTCTCCTCCACAGCCCGGAAGAAGGGCTTAAAATCTTCACCGAAGAGTATCCAGAAGTAGAATCATTTCCTCGTGCCAAAATCTACGACTTCCTGGAGAAAAACTTTCGAGATCTAGTCATACCGTACCTCAGGCATCTGATATTCACGTGGAAGGAAACGAATCCCATCTTTCATAACGCTCTCATACACCATTATCGAGAGCAGGTCATGTCCGAACGAGATCCTGACGTCGCAGCTGTAGCTAAGGCGGAGTTGATCGACTTTCTGAAAACGTCAAATTACTATACTCCTGAGAGTGTTATCATTTATATTCCGTATCATGGTAAGTTGCTACCTCGCCTCATACAAATACAAAACAATCTGTGAATTCAAGTAAAACCAAGCCATGTTTATATTTCCAGATATGCACGAAGAAAGAGCTTTGCTTCTGGAGAAGCTTGGAAGGCATGAACAAGCGTTATCGATCTACGTAACGTTGCTTAAAGACCGCAGTAAAGCAATGGATTACTGTCAAAGAGTTTATGATAAAGGAGATAAGAACCGTAAAGAAGTTTACACGATTCTAATGCGGATGCTTTTGAATCCTCCAACGACGCTGATACCCGGGATAGCTGTTGATTCTACTGAGGATGCCCTCGAACCTGATCTACCGGCGGCTTTAGCTTTGCTACATGCTTATGCACCTTGTATAGAACCTGTCAAGGCTCTACTTTGTCTTCCCGATGACGTTCAAGTCGGTGATGTTCAAAACTTCCTAAAAACTAGTGTTCAGAATCATTATGCTGAGAAACGCAAGCTCTTATTGACCAAGGGATTGGCTGAGGCAGAATATCGCAAGGTAGGTCATGTTCAGATTCAGTCTGTGCAACTTTATTTATGTGAATCTCATCTGAAAACTGTTATTGTTACAGGCCATGATCGACAAGGTTCAACTCGAATCGGAAAAATTTTCTGTACCGGAGAGCGCCATTTGTGCTGTTTGTGGGAAACGAATAGCCAGCCAAAGGTATGAGCAACAATTGAATCCGACTCCAACCATTTGAAAATCACGCTTACGATGCTTTTGATCTGATTACAGAATCATCAGTGCCTTTGCTCGCTATCCTGACGGATCTATTGTGCATTACGGCTGTCTGCCGAGCAATTCCGGTCAAACTTGAATCACTTCTATCCTCAACGTTTTACACTTCAACCCGAGTCTTTCATCCTATCAGACTTTTAGATTTAAGTTAGCCTATAGAGTTGAATGTTTACACCTTCAAATTTTTACAATTCGAAAGAGAGCTTTTATTGCTGTTCGAACGCAACATATATAGTTTTATAAAATATTTACATTAGGTTGTAACTTCTAAACAAACTCTAATAGCCAATCACTAAAATATACTTCACATACTACTTCTAAAGTTCCTCAAATCGTTCTGAGCCCTACACGAAACATTTTCTATTTGTCACATTCAAGTCCTTAACAAGTTCTTACAATGAGCAGATCTTTACCCGATATTATTATACGGGATTCTATAGAATAGATATCGCAAGTACACGAAAGTAGGAAAGTAAAAGGATTACCGAAACAAACACGGTACCCACACACAACCTAACAAATTGTTGTATTAGATTAGGTAATATTCCATTCAGCGTCTGCTACTTTGCCGAGTGACTGGATGAGGATGGTTCTCTATGTTTGAAGCGTCACTGTTGCTATTGTTGTCGTCCATCATCTGCTGAATTTGCTCCATACCCACTTCAAGCTCATGCTGTCGCTGAAGTGCTTCCAGATCGTAGTGATTCTTGTAATTGGCGTACCAGTTTTTCAGATGGTGCTCAGATTTGGTTCCCATGACCTCTGCGATCTTTTTGAAGTCCTTGCCGTATGTTCGAACCCCTGTAAAAGGCACATTCAATGGAGAACTTGAACGCTCCGCGTCTAGTTGAATTGAATTGCATTCCTTACCTTGGGCAGCCATGATAATTTCTTCTTGAGACCAGCGGGGATTGATGCGAGTATTCTGTCCGGAAGTGTCCGGCAATAAGGACTTTACATCATCTATTAGAAATTTGCCTTCGAGCTGTTCAAGCTTTTGTTTCCTGTTTTGAATCTGTTAGAACCAAAAGATCAGTTGTCACGTATTAGCCAGCCGATCGATTTCAGAGGGTAATGCTTCAGAATAGTCTTACTTCATTCTTAAGCTTGTGAATATCCTGCTCCAGCGCTTGAACAACGACATTTTCTTCTTGAGGATCTGCACTGGCCAACATCTGCAGGTCGTCGTGGTCGATGTAGATCCCTTTAGGAGGGTATCGTTGTTGGATGCTTCCTACTCCACCGATGACCCTGTCACCTCGCCGAGGTGATCCTGCCAATGGTCGCATTTCGCCGCTCTTCCTGTAGTTGGTAAAAAACGGAAAATTAACAAAAGTTTCGATTTCGATATGCTCGGATCTACGCAGCAAACATGCAATGCATCTACTGGAAACAACGGAACTGAAGAATTGAAACTGACTTTCTAGCTACTACTTTGAGAAAGCTGATACAAAAGATTACAATTTATTGTACGTACTTCCAAAACAGATAGCAAGAGTTGCACAAATTTTCCTTATTGGTAGTAGCGTTCATTTTCACTCCAGGAATTCCACAGTTTTGACAAGCTTGTCCCAACGTTACACTTGCATTCTGTGGATATTTTAACGCATTTCACAGTTAGGGACCGTAACAACAACAACAACGATAGATAGTCGTATCAATAGACGAACGACAACAAAAGATCCTAGCCCAAACTGTACAAGATTATTTACAAGTAAGAATAATCTCGTAAGGTAAGGTAAAAGGCTTAAATCACTAACGTCCTTCCTCATTACCCTAATTGTGGATAACTTAATAAGCTCGATAAAGTTTACATCCTATCGGAGTATAGATAGTTCCTTTTCAAGAAATAAAACTCTCTGACATAAAGTCATGTATGTTGAACATGTATATATCAGGTAAAAATTAATAATACTATTCGGAAGCAGACAAATCCTTGACGCAATCAGTCCTCCCTTTTGAATACATGGAAAAAATCTCTACTGAGTCTCTTTTGCTGCTGCTACCTATCAGAAATATTATTGTGAAAGATAGCCTATATGGATACCTTTCGTCACGTCTTTTATAGTTGAATCGAAACAACTGGATAAACTTTCTCTCGTCCTAACGGTAATGGCTGCAGTTTTTGTACCTGACCTCACTTAACGAACCAAGTTTCAAAACCTGACAAAATAACCTAACGCCTTAACACGCAAATGAACACAAATTAATAGA
This sequence comes from Sphaeridia pumilis, assembly GCA_034698345.1. Classification (NCBI taxonomy): domain Eukaryota; kingdom Metazoa; phylum Arthropoda; class Collembola; order Symphypleona; family Sminthurididae; genus Sphaeridia; species Sphaeridia pumilis. Next base: position 21,341 of record JAQGBJ010001626.1, read on the forward strand.
GTTGCGAACCGCTCTAGAACTATGAATGTTTGGAAAGTAAAGTTAGCCCGAGTCAATTACATAAATATCATCGCTATCGGAATCCGATGCATGTCCTGCTGCTGCAGCAGCCGCCGCCTGGCGAAGAGCAGCGTGGTTCGGTTGTAAATAGTTGGTGTAGGTTCCATGAGGCAACATTTGACCATTGACTACTGGCGGCGCGTTCTGGTCGTCTCCACCATCCTCCTGACTAAACTTTTTCACTTGACGATCCATGACGCTCGACCTACATTTTAACTT
>JAQGBJ010001627.1:0-21618 GCA_034698345.1 Sphaeridia pumilis
GTTCTGAGGTTGCATCTTGAAAGCGGACGAATTAACCACGCCTTCGAACGAAGTCCGTCCAATGGCCAAGTTCCAGTAAGAGGAACTTGGGGAAGAGTTGGCACTTTTAAGCATAGACAAAAGCGTTGATTTGATTCACGTTTTTCAGGCGACTCCGCCCAGCAGCCTCGCCGGAGACTACAAAGTTGAACGAGAGACTTGGAGCAACCCGATCGAATTTTTCTTGTCTTGTGTAGCCATGTCCGTGGGACTTGGAAACGTTTGGCGATTTCCGTACATGGCGTACAAGAACGGTGGAGGTTAGCTGTCATCAAGATTTTTGAAAAACCCTTTTTCGCCTCAAAAAACGTTGAATTTTCTGAATTTCAGGAGCGTTTCTAATACCGTATCTGATTGTGCTAACGCTGATTGGAAGACCAATTTACTTTTTGGAATTGTCCATTGGCCAGTTTTCAAACTACGGTCAGACAAAAGTTTGGAAGGTGTCGCCCATTTTCAAAGGTACCGGAGGGACTGATTAAGGCCCCTTAAAATTTTTAAATTGACCGCGAAATTCAAAAACTCATTTCAGGAGTCGGCTGGGGCTCCCTCTATGGAACAGTTTGCGTGGTTGTGTGCTACGCAGGCCTCATGGCGCTCACAGTCTTTTACTTCTTCGCTTCAATGTCCGAAGTTTTGCCATGGGTCAATTGTAACGAAGACACGATTCACGACTACAATTCGTCGTATTTTTGCAAGAGTGAAAGCCCAGCGTTTATTTACGAGACGCTTCCCAACGGTACCGAAGTGCTGTCGAATACGAGTGTGTCGCTCGTGTACTTTGAGTAAGTCCAGGCGGGGAAACTGGGGAGAGGCGGGAAGTTTGAATTTTTGGATTTTCGCAGGCAGCGGGTACTTCGACAGTTGTCCAACATCGACGACGGGCTCGGTTGGCCCCTGTGGGACTTGTCTCTCTGCCTTCTGTTTTCGTGGCTTTGCATTTGGGGAGCGCTGGTGAAAGGCGTGTCTTATGCAGGGAAGGTTGCGTACTTCACAGCGCTGTTTCCGTATGTTGTATTGGTTGTGATGCTAATCAGAGGAGTGACGCTGGAGGGCGCTGGGGTTGGAATCACTTACTTTTTGAAGCCGCAGTGGGAGATGATGCTCAAGCCTGATGTACGAAGGTCACCAGTGGATTTTGGCGCCAATTTTGAATTTGTCTGATTTTTAAATTTCCTTCAGGTCTGGTACGCCGCTGTTAGTCAGTGTTTCTTTTCGCTCTCGACTGGATTTGGTTCGGTTATCATGTAAAATCAAGCAGTTTTTTTGAAGATCCTGAAGTAGAAAACATTGAATCGAAGTTGGGTTTTGGTCTCAGGTTTTCGAGCTACAACCGATTCGGACACAACATTTACAGAGACGCTTGGATTCTGAGTTTGGTCGACACTTTCACAAGTGTTTTGGCAGGTCTTGCAATTTTTGCCATTTTGGGCCATCTGGCTTATGAGATTGGTGTTGATGTGCCGAATGTAGCTCGAGGAGGTAAGTTTCAAGAAGATTTTCAGATTTTGAATTTAGCGCCAGACTCCTAAGGGAATTCCCGCAGGTCCGGGACTCACGTTCGTGACGTTTGCGCAAGCGCTAGGGACGTTTCCGGCAGCACAGTTGTTTTCGATCCTCTTTTACTTGATGATGTTCACGTTGGGCGCCGGTAGCGCCTCCTCGTGGTGTAACGGAATTGTGACCGCCATCTGTGATCAGCGGCCCAACTGGAGGAAGTGGATGGTGACTTCGGTAGTTTGTTTCTGTGGATTTTGCGTTGGCTTGATCTTCGTCACACCGGTAATTGGAATGGATGCAAAATTAGTATAAAGTGCTAGACTTCAGTGCCGTTTGGATATGTTCATTAAATTCGGCAATCGATTGCTGAGATAGGCATTGGGAAGATGCTTGCGCTTAGTTATCGTTGAATCAAGAAACGTTATACTGTATTTGCAGGGCGGCCAATTCATAAGCGAATTGGTCCTGCATTTCGGCGCTGACTTTGTAATCTACGTAATGGCAATTCTAGAGGTCAGTCCAAAGCACTTGAATTCTGGAATCAAGTACAAAATATGTATAAGACTAAAGTTTAATTCCAATATTAGGTTGGAGCCTTTGCTTACGTTTATGGACTTCAAAATACCTTGAACGACATTGAGTTCATGCTGAACATACGCTTGGGGATGTACTGGAAGTTCTGCTGGGCAGTGGCTACTCCGATCGGGTTGTCGACAATACTTGTGTACCATTTGGTGGCAAAAGAAGAGTTTACTTATGGCGGGGTGCCGTATCCTGACTTGGTTCATGGTGAGACGAGGCGAAATGGCTTCAGTCGGGGATGATTGTCATGTAGCTGAAAACACGTATGTAATTAAATCGGACTTCTGAATCCTGTAGGATTCGGATGGACGATTGCTGCCGTGGCGCTGCTCATCATACCTGTAATGGGACTTCATGCAGTAAAGATAAGTGAAGGCGATACATTCTATGAGGTAAGAAAACTTCAAAGGTTTAGAAGCTTTTAGGTGACTACAAATAATGGCTTGGCTTTTTATAGAAACTGAAAGCTGCTCTAAAGCCTGCACCAGGTTGGGGCCCTAGAAGTTCTAAGCGAAGGAGAGAGTGGCAACTGTTCAAGGCTGCGAAGGCCCATAACACTTGAAGAGTTTCACAAGCGAGTGCTATGAAGGGTTTAGTAGGCTCTCTGTGTATTTATTTCCACGTGTACAGAACGTTCCTGCATGTCTGCGATAGAACAAGTTAAATTTCAAAGTCACAAGTGTTTTTAGGCTAGCCTAATTTTTTTATAACAATTAACAGTTCTCAAAACTTATTGGTCCGATTATTTCTGCTGACTACTATGGAACAGGAATAGTCTCTGTTTCGTATCCCTGACTTGTATGGCGTGTGTAAAACTAATGTATACGGTCTCTTTTGCCGCTATTACATAAACTTCAACTGGAACCTAAGTTAGCTTTAGTATTCGAGTACTCTAAGCTTATCACATCAATTTACCCACAGATCTGCTGCTGGAGTATTTAAAATGTAGTAACATGGAAAAGAACGGGGAAGCTCTTAAAATTTGTAGCAACGGAAGATTAAAGTTGGACTATTCGTATCGACTAGCGCTGCTAGTCATCTACAGGGGAGTTGTAACGTAAAGGTTTTGTTAACAAAGTATTTACCTATTTCTATGTATTTTAACTTAAGTAACTAGACTGTTGTTGCTCTGAATCTAGCAAAACAAAACATTAGTGTGAAAGCGTTATCATATATGACACGTTAATCAGACTTGGTTCTGGATTGCTGAGATTCTTCTGAGGGCGGACATTTTGATTTGTTTTGCACGGCAAGTTCTTGGTTTTGGCGCTTGATGCGAGCATAGGGTCCAATTTCTGGGTCAAAGATGAAGTCGTACAGCACCTGAGACCACGAGTTGTGGTGAGGCAGGTCGTCATAGTATTCTTTGGCGATTTCTCGGACCTAAAACACAGAATAGTTTAGATCCTTTCTGCACTAAACAAGCTTTTTCGGTAACTTGTATCAAGATGGAAGCTAACCTTGGGTAAGTTGCATCCAGCAACATACGGAAAATCATGGTGCTCGTTATGATACCCCACGTTGAACGTCACACAGTTGAGGATACCATAGTAGCTATAAGTTTCAAAACCCTTTCTGAACATGTAATGCTCAGATATGAAGTGTCCAGCAACTGGATGAAGCCCCATGGCTAGTAAAGAGCCGCTAAAAAGGTAGATCAAGGACTTGAGGCTGAATACGTAGACCACTGCAGCGTTGAAAGACAACTGGATGATGACATTGATTATCTCGAGCTTGGTCGGGTTCTTGGGGCACATGAAAACTGGTCTCAATGCGTAGAACAGCGGCTGGAGTACCACCCAGATGAACTTTCCAAATGTTGTGCTAAATAGTTTCGCTTCCACATATGTCGGGATGTCTGTATCCATCATTTCGTCCCCTTGGTACTGTTTAATGCAAATTCAATTAATCTTTCTGTTCTATGCAGCAACGGTATCACTTAATAAACCATAAGTGACCAACTTACCCTGTGATGCTCCAAATGATAATGCTTGAACGCAATGGAGAATGGAATAGCGATTGGCAAATTCGCCCAGAATCCCAATAGTCTGTTAGCCAAAGGTTTCGAGTGTCCAAAAGCCAGATTGTGTGCTATTTCATGGATTCCTGGAAACCGAGCAAAATAATCCAATTAGAGTTAGCAAACGCAAACGTGACTCGTATCTGCTCAAAAAAGTTTCTTCTCGCTTACCCAGCATCAATGCATGGTTGATTACTCCACCAAAACAGTAAGCTAACAAAATAATGTATGTCCATCTCATGTCCTTCACGACATTCAACATTACAAACTGTATCAGCACCAACAAAGTGATTTTCCATTTCAAGTTTTGATCACAGCCGAACAGCTGTTTGATTTCGGGATATTTTTCTGTAAAACAAAAACAATCCTTCATCATCTTACTTTCATCGCAACCTTCAAATCATATGAATACTCACGTAAAATTTCCTTCCGCCTTGAAGCATGTGGTTCTTCAGTATAAGTCCACTCAAAGTCCGTTCTTGATACCTTCTGACCCATGTTTAGTCAAATTCTTCCAGACTTTCCTGGTAGATGTTCTTGTTCTTGTACTAGAATCACAAAAACAAGAATGATCAACACTGCGTTACGAGACCTCCTAACACGTGCCTTGCTAAAACTATCCAAGCATAAAAACAATCTGTAAAGCTCACACTTTATGCACCGTTCACCATTAAATATATAACTAATGTTTTTGTCGTGTGTTTAACACATGATTTAGATATTTCATGTGACTTGAACGTGTCATTCAAAGTTTGTATTGTGCAATTCTTTTGGTGGATGATAATTCGACAGTTCATGGAAGTTGATGACCAAACAGAAACGCTATCGCAATTGATTAGATAAACTTGCTCCATGGATTGGCTGACTGTTTTTCAAAGGTAAAAGTGAACTTTGTCGTTTACAAAATCTGGACAATCCAAAGTCCTTTCTGCAAAATAGATATTATCTTTTTTGAACCAATGTTTGCCACTTGGCGATGATTCAGACACAACATTCACTAAACTTATTCATTTACCTATAAAATGATGTGAGATAAAAATGAGTGAACGTACCGAAAATCCCAATTCTTGATTCAACAATGACGATAGCTCTTCACTTAATTTCAAGCTTGGCCTGGGCCATTTTCGGATTCTTCATGTAAGTTATTCGGCGATTGTCCCGGTTAATTAGCCAGTCATTGCCGGTAAACGATTCAAACTTTAATTCCAACGTCGATTTATTTTATGTACACAAAATTTTGATATCGATTGATTCATAAATCCAGAATCATTTTGCCGTATGACTGCATGCATCAGCAGGAAAAACACCGAGTGACATAATCTTTGAGCAAGTGAGCCGAAGCTCTCGGGCGCTCCCGTCAAACTGAACAAATTGAAAAAGCGCGCGCTTTCTGTTGCACTGAATAACATTGGAGCGACTCAACCCAAACACCTCCACAAGTGTTGTTTACGTTTACCATGTAAACATATGTTTGATATGAGAGTGAAATGTGAAAGTGAACTGACAGACAATCGTAGAAAAAGCGAAAATTTTCTGGAATCTGGAATTAATTTCCAATCAAGCATTTGTGCAAATACATTTGGGAAAATTAGAAGAATCCACAATGGTGGATGAAGTAACCAAGAAGACATTGGCGGGCATACCGTTGCTGAAAACTAAAGCCGGTCCCCGGGATGACCCAAAAATGTGGACTCAACGATTGAAAGAAGAATACATGTCGCTAATCAAGGTAAGATTTTGTTTGGTACTTCTTACGGGATAGTGTATTATACATGTTGATTGATGATATAATACATATGTTTGATTCGCAGTACGTTGAAACAAATAAAGGATCCGACAATGACTGGTTCCGTCTCGAGTCTAACAAAGAAGGCACAAGATGGTTTGGAAAATGTTGGCATATACATAACATGCTCAAGTACGAGTTCGACGTCGAGTTCGATGTAAGGCAATGTTGCATGGTCTTGAAGTTACTTATCTGAAACCTGAAACTGGATGTTGAGCTGACTGACTGATTTACAGATTCCTGTGACGTATCCAACAACAGCTCCGGAAATAGCTTTGCCAGAACTAGACGGCAAAACTGCCAAGATGTTCAGAGGTGGCAAAATCTGCTTGTCCGACCACTTTAAACCTTTGTGGGCGAAGAACGTACCCAGGTTTGGGATTGGTCACGCAATGGCGCTAGGGGTAAGTATCTAAAAAAAATGATATTCTTCAATCAGAACTAACATCAAATAACTATGTTGAACTGTTTCTAGCTTGGTCCATGGCTCGCAGTAGAGATACCAGACTTGATCGAACGTGGTGTTGTGACGTATCAGGAGAAGAAGGAGTAAACTAAACTGGAATATTAATTGTGATCACTTGAATTTAAATGTCTTGAATTTGTTTGAATGAAAATTTAGTGTGATAAAAAGACTCATCAGCTGTTAAACACAAAAGTTCAGGTATCAGTAACTATAGCGGTAATCACAGAGATCATTTATGTTTATAGTCTTGGTGGCTGTCGTCGCCGTAAAACATCACTTTCACTTCTTCCCCGTCTTCTTACGCTTCGCTCCAGCTTTAGCTCCGTTCTCCAAATCAGCATACTTGGCTTCCAACTGGTCCAAGAAACCCGATCGTTGTCCTTGTCTTGCCAAGATCATTGCGGCCAGACTGTCATCAGCACCAGCATCTGGGGAAGCTCGCTTCTTTGCCTTACTTCGGTGTTTAGCTTGCATTTCAGCCAGCATTTCCGCAGCTTCTTCAGCTTCAGATTTCCTCTATTAAACACATTGGTACATTAACATCAGACATGAAACTGGAACAACTCATGTGCATTAATATTATTACTACTTCATACCTTCTTGGTGAACCGAGCCCATTTAGATTTAAATCCCTTTTCTTCCGGAAACTTTTCAACTTCCCCTTTTTCAATAGCTTCATCAATCATAGCCTTGACTCTAGCTACAGACTCGTCGTCTAAAGGATCTGCGAAGTACATGTTTTTGCACAAGTAAATTAGTGAACCCTTCCCTTTGTTATAGTGCTGGATGAAATCTTCTTTCTCTTCCTCGGATCCTATGAAGACACAAGTGCACAATATTATTCTCTAAATACAACAATCTTCACATCTGCTTCTCCCTCGGGCTACAGTGCCTGTCTTCTTACCAACATAATATTTCTCAAAGTCCTTGATCATGTCTTCGGACAGCTTCGAAGAGTACATGTCAGGTTGAATCGCTGCTTGTTCATCAGGTAGCTTTCCTACAAACAAAACGAAGCTGCTCAAGATTTTCCGTACCACAATATGCTTTTCTGACCAACTAACCTGTGTCGTTATAGTATTTTCTAGTGTCCTCATCCTGAAGCAGCTCATAAACCCGTTTCAGCAACTGAAACTTTTCTGTGGCCTCATCTTCAGTACTCTTGTCCGGATGGAACTTCAAAGCTGCTCGAAGGTATGCAGATCTAACTGCAAAGCCAAAATAACTTGTCATAACTTTTATCCACAGAACCACACAAATTTTAGAAACTGAAGGTTCGGTTACTACTTACGTTTCTTCGGATCCGAAGCGTGTACCTTATCCACCTTCAGAACCTCGTAAAGCTCATCGCTCCCAAAGAACTCCTTGAGTTTTGTCAGAAGGTCCATTTTCATAAACTCGTTGTTTAACTTTTTCCAAAACAAACAATTAAATTAAATATTCGATGCCTAAAAATTACACAAAAACGCAGAAGCGGACCGGAACATTTCTCAGGAACAAAACACAAAAAGCACAACCCGCGAACTCTTCTCGCGCCCCAAACCGCTTTAAACAGCTGTGAGACCATCGAGCTCCAATTTCAATGACTTTTGGGGCACCACGAGAATTTTTACGTTTCTTGCTCATGCTATGCTACGGTTATCTCCCATGAATTTTCGCAACCGTATCTTTACTTCCTGTCAGCACTTACACACACGTTAACGATAACGATATCTCTTATATCTCCCTCCACATCATAAGCTCTCGTTCTGTAGCTCAAAATATCCACTTTTTGGGCTTCTTTCCACTTACTCTTGCTTGCTGCTCACCTGTAATCATACGGCTTTACCTGTCTTCAACATACTGATTCATATCATTCATCACTTAAGCCAGCCAAATAGAATCTACATGTAAGTTTGAGTACCTACAATAAATTCTGCAAATACGCACGATAACAGCCCTAACAACTCATAAACCTACATAAAATTCGCCACTTTTTGCCCAATGTGCATTTCCTCATAAGCTATAAACGTCACTCAGTTATGTAACTACAACTTTGTCGTCCTGAGTCATCTTGATTGCACTGACAATCACTACAAAGTTTGTAAGCTTTTGTTGGACCAACCAGACTTTAAAGTAAGAGTAAATCCAACCCGTGCATTTGCCTTCATATTTCATTGTTAACAAGGCAAGGTATAACAGCCTCGTTGGTTTGTTTCGCCTAATTATACATACAGTTTCACAGACGTGTGACTAATACTTGGAAACAGTGGCATTTCATCAGGCAGAACGCTCACAAAATTTCTCTTTCACAAAATATATACACTTTTCACACAGAAACACAAATTCACTTGTCATTTCCTTCACAAAAACTCTCTGCCAAAAGCTCTTCCACAACAGTCATGCTGCATGACTTTTTCTGACAACATTTCTGTTCAGTTTTGCACGCTTTCAGTCTGAGGCTGAAGGCCGTTACGGGTGTACAATATAATACAGACAATTTTAATTTAGAAACTAATATCCTAAAAGCATCTCAACTAAATACTTGAAAGTAGTGACTAAACCTAATTTACGAAAGGGTGAAACAAGTGTAATTAGTTCTAGTTCTGGTTCAACTACAGATAATGCACTATGAGTGCCGAACAAGTAGCAAAAATCCGTAAGGATCTGGAATTGGTCCGAGCAAACATGGACGTCTTTGCTGAAATCCTGAATGACGTGAAGCCAGGAATGGAGAAACCAGCGGATATTGAGCTTCTTGAGGTGAGCAGAATCTGAAAGAATCGAAACATTTCCGTTAGTATAATCTTGAATTTGATGACATTTTATAATTAATCTGATTCCAGGAACTCAATCTAACATGCAAGGAAATGCAGAACCGAATTGCAGATCTCTTGACTACCGTCAGTGGAGACAGCTTGACTGAGCAGTTACTCACGGTCAACGATGACCTCAACCAGCTGTTTTTAAGGTTAGGATCAGTGTTTCTATGAATATTTCGAAATCCACAACAGTTTTTTAACGACACTGCGGCTGGACTTTGCGACAGATACGAAAGGTACAAAAACAACCGCCGAAAGGCGTCCTTGACTATCAATTCAAAGCAACCACTGGAACCAACTCTCATCGACTTCAGCGATGATTCCCTTGCTGGAGGCATTCAAAGCCTCCATCTGAAGGATGACAAGAAAGCAAGCTTCTCCCTAGCGGCTTCGAGTAAAATACAAACTGAAGAAGACGTAAGTTATACAATTGCTGATTCTGAAACTGACAAAAATGTCAAGGCTCTATTTCAAATTTATATATTTTTGATCTCATTTCGCTCATCTAGATGGCCCTCGTAATGGTAAGTACAACAGTTTCAAATACGGTCACTCCAGTTGATTCTATCTATAGACATCTAATCTTGGATTTTTCAGAACCATCGCCAATCGGACTTTGCTGAGATGGAGGCTTGGTTGGAAGCTAATGTAAGACATAGGCAAAAAATACAAATCATCCAATAATATTAATACGCTTAAATTGGAATATTTGTTTCCACTTGCAGCCAAGTCCAGTTGGTAGAAGTGGCGCAGCTTCGTAAAAGAGGCTTCCAAGTTTCAGCAAAAACTTCTTATTAATCTGTCTTCTCAGCCAGCATTCCATAGAATACATTCGTTGTCGTCCTACCCGCTATTCGCTATCTCAATGTACAGCTAATCATATTATAAATGGAGTAAATCACCAACGTACCAGAAGATCAGTTGGACTTTTTCGATTTGATTTCCCATTGGGCTCTCCATTCACCACAAAAGATTGCAGATCTGTCAGTCGCATATCCAGCTTGCTTCAGTTGCTTTCCAAAGTCAATCCACTTTTTCACACTAGCTTGCAGTCCATTTTGTTGGCGTCCCTGAAAAGGAGAAGCAATTTTCACCTTCACTGATACCAAGACGTGTCAAGATACAAAATCTAGGATCACCAACTTACATTGTTAGTTTCGTATGTGAGAAACACAGCTATCGAATACGCTTCCACAGTCTCCCAACCACCAATCTCTTCCTGTAAGGCAACGAAAGCACTCCGTTTGACATCATCGACCCGGATCAGGTACTTCTTACTCTCGAAGCGCTCCAGCAGTTCTTTGAAGTCACCCATTGAAGAGTCTCCGGTAGTACTGATGATATTTGCTAAGGCAGACCCCATTACAATACTATAGAGACCATTGGTAACATGAACATCTGCAATAACCAAGGCACAGAAATGAGACCTGACTCCAACTTTCAAACAAACTCCTTGTAGTCAATTTCACACTCACCTCGAAGGCCACAGCCTACGAATACGCTTTCCCGCGAATTAGCTTCTTGTATTGAAGGTATCTGATTCTTCTCAAGGTACTCTTTCAGACAATACAGCAGACGAGCTTCATTCAGGGCTTCGAAGTTAAGTGTCTTCAGTGCCAAATAGTTGGCGAGCAGATGTAAGGCCGTGAAGGTTATATACAGAGTCCACACAAGCCTGAAACCCATCATAGTTATTGCTAGTCTTCCACTCAAAACTTGACTGAATTCAAGAACTACCGAACTTACGCAATATTCCCACTAACAGCAGGCAGCATGATTAAACTTGTCAGTAAAGCCACCAAATTCACTAACGTCTCTTGACTTCCATCCTTTGCTGCCACATCCGCCATGTTATTATTCCGAGCTTGATGCTGAGTAATCGCTGCTCTCGTCGCACCTCCAGCAACGCCGACTAAAGATCTCGCTACGCTCGACAAACAAAACACTGCAATCCGAAACTGAGGCGGGAACGTCGGTGACAGCAAGTCGATAAAAGTGGCACCATCATTGACGACGTCGGCAAAGAAGCGCCATTTCTTGCAGTCTGAATCCAGTCGAGTCCTGCAATAAAAACCAAAAGAATACACTCAAACATGGAGCGTAGATTTTACGCAATGTTAATATCTGATATCTTACCCATGATACCAGGTGAACACAATTTGGCCGACCATTCCAGTCCCGCTCTTCAAGAGCCAAGTCACTGCAGCGGCCAGTGGAGTCGCAGCGTCATCGCCAACTCCAACGCCTTTCATGACAGCTTCCGTTGCCAACGCTCCAGTAAGTGAGCTACAGAAGGCCTAGAAAGAAAGGCAAAGGGTCAAATTAGTGTAGGTGATACAGAAACTAATAACAATGGAAAACGAAATGACAGAAATCGGCGTACCTGAATAGTATCAAAAACTTGGTATGAAACATAGTCTTTGCTGACGCTACCCGGAAAACCATATGGTAGAAAGATGCTCCGTAGTGTAAAGACAAAAGAAACTAGAAAACGAGATCTATCTTTTTCTAATTTTATTGCCCGAATTTTTACATTCTTCCCGTCCTTGTCCACAACATAAGAAACAGGAGTAGAATAAAACCCTTTGCTTTCTGACGCAACAACTTCCATGTTAGTATTCGAAAATAACACCGGAATCACACGTGTCTACACTGACTACCATCTACAATCTATCTTCTATTCCTATGGATGATCAGTGATCAGATTGAACATACCAATAATGGTACTGTCAAACTCTACCCAGCTTCAAATAGTCTGTTGAAACAAGAAATAGCTTAAATCACAGCAATAAACTGGTGCATGTTCATGTACTACAACTGGAAAAATATAATAAAAATCACAACAAACTGATGGCATTCCCGCCGTTGAAGTTTAAAAAACAACACTCAATGGTATCCTCACCTGGATTGTACCCAATGATTCAAGTTCGTCAGCTGTCATAGTGATAACAAACTGACATGTTTTCAGCTTCAATCTTCATCATTTTCGAGGTCGAAGAATGCGCCCAATTGTAGCCACAGGTGGTTGGTTCAGCCCCTTCCTCTTGGTCTTACGAGCCTTCGGAGATTCATCCGTTTCGAAGTCAGTGGTGGTGTCCTGTAATGGTGGGGGTTTCTTCTGGGAATTTCTTTTGCGCTTGAGCTTTTCGCGAGAAGCAGAAGACACTTTCCCTTTCTTGGACTTCGGAAGAGAAACAGGTTCAGACTCCAATCCTGATGCGTTCTGACGCTTTCTCTTCTTTGACGCAAGCTTCGCAGCGTGTTTTTTCTGAGTTGTTGTCTTCTTATTTGCAAGCACCGTATACTTGGGGACAGCCGAACTAGGTCCGGGTTCGGGAGAAACCTCATGATGGCGTATTTCTGTCGTTCCATTTGATGTCATTTTCTTAGCTCTGGATGCTGTACGTCTTGACTTTGCCGCAGAGGTCGAGTTGGAGGCAGTAGCTGACGAAGATACAACTTTCTTTGGTCTTCCCCGCCTCAGAGCAACATACTCGTACTCATCGCCGCTGACATCGAACTCCTCCCTGATAACAATCCGCTTAACTTCAGGAAGATTAATCAACACGGCTCTCGATGGGATATTTCGTCGCTGCTTGTCGGCTTTGAATTTCTTCATTGCGAAGCCGGAATAATGGATCCATACTTGGTTTTCAAAAGCATTCATTGGGTCGTCTGTAAAGTCTTCCGGTCTTTTCAACTTTATTCCTCTGAAATGTAGAGCAGAGGCGACACTTTGTGGGTCGTTGCGTTTGAAAGTTCCTACAAAGTGCATAAAATGTTAGTATCAGATATTGAGTGAATAAAAAAATCGTTTCGTATCGTATGTAAACTACAAACTAAACCCAACGGTCCTTACTTCTGTCACATGTTTTCATATCATTCGGATTAGTTGACGCAGGGCAACTGTCTGCTCGCAATTCGAGGTGTGAAGTCAAGTCATCTATCGCTTCTTTGATAACATCGTGGTCAAATTTGATCAACAGCCATTTGAACTCCCACTCCTGCGGTGGACGTGAGGGCTCCAAACCCGGAAACTCCTCAAATTCCTCAGAAGTTTGTTCAACGAGCCATTTTAAAACTTCTAGCACGTCACGCAGATGATTGCTTTCATAAGACTTCTTTCTGTACATCTGGTATTTGATATGATACTGCAAGAATAATAGAACAAGATCAGTGGTTATACTATACTAGCCGATTGATCACATAGCTTGTCAGAATTTACTTACCTCATCTAGACTCTTGAACTGCCCTGGACCGTTCCCAATTTGTTCCATCAAACGTTTGTACCTCGAAGCGCAGTTTTTACGTGTCTTGTGAGTATCGAAACTTTTAGATATTTTGCTCCATTTACCAGGCGTTTGTTTTGCCAGATCCAGCAATAGTTGATCTTCTTCCCTGAAGATAAGAACAATCCATAATTAGATAATAATAGCTATGCCAAGAACATAACAAACAATGCTACTTTTAGTGTGCCACGACTTACTTCGTCCAAGGTACAATGAAATCCGCGAACAACATTTCAGCACGATCCCTCCAAGTAGTTTCATATCTCCACGGCAAGTAGTGCATGATGATTCCGAAGTTCCAATCATCATACAGAAACTGTCTCAATTTCACCATGTACAAAATCAGGATCACATCTTCCAGTATCGTGAAATCGCCCTTCCTCAGAATCGGATTGACATGTCTACTCCAACGGTAGAGGATATCATCTGGATTCAGCCTATGATTTCCGAGGTGGTAGCAGGCTCCTACTAGGTTTGGCCCATTTTCTCCAATGTATTCCAATAACTTTGCATCCATTTCGTCAGTCCAGACAACTTTGTTGCGAGCAACGTCATCCAATCGGTATCGCTGGATACACTGAAAGACGCTTCTGCCAGGAAAGTTCTTGACAACTTCTTCCCAGTTTCCCATCCCTTTGGCAGCTGTTTCTCCTTCAACCTAAAGTCATACACCCAGTTATTAGTCACTTTTCTACCGACCAAAGTAGCTTCGGTTGTTTGACCTGTACTCACCCTCAATCTTTCTCTCTCTTCATCGGTCCAAGGAGCGTTCGACAATGACGGATGAACCAACTGCTTGTATGCCTGTTTACAATCCGCAGCCGTCTTTCGCTTGCGCAAAAGCACAGACTATCAAAAAACTACAATTAGACAAGAATACTGTATCTATCTCAAAATAGACAAACGCTCAACCAACCATATCGTCAGCTACATCCTCCCAATCGATGAGATCGCTGATTTCTTCATCAGCCCCGCTCTGATATTTCCAGTTCTTAATTTTGTCCTTTTCTTCCTTGACTATACGCTTGAAATCCCTAGCACTCAGCTGGAATTCTGGAACAGCTTCCACCTCGACAAACCCATGATGATACGGAAAGCGTCGCCTGTATGGAACAGTCACTTCTCCCTTAGTTTTAGCCCAATTCTTTCCGTACTTGGACTGGAATTTCGATTCTAGATCCTGTTCCATATCCTTGAGACGCTTTGACATGGCAATCTTTGTAGCTTTGACCACAGGACCTAAACGTAATCCATAAAGACATTCTCAAAAACCCCCCGTATTTATCATTGAACAGCTTCACACAATACATACCTGCGCTTTCGAAACTCCAAGGGCTGTACACTTCCTCATTTCCTTTGGCTCTTTCGTCGAAGCCCGAAAGCTTATATTTGCAATCATGCAAAGTATTTGCTTTCAACAAATCCAGATCTTTCTTTGGCCCTAACGTACCAAAAGAAACGTTTAGAGAAAACATTTGTAGACCTGTAATAATACACCGGCTTTCAGCGTTTACACTTACAGCGCTTCGACTCCAACAAGACAGCTTCATGAAAGTCATTCGGTTCTTCATCAATCTTCCAAGTAGCGAATGCAGGACTCAGCATTTTCATCAACTGGCGCGTATTCAGCGGCACATCTTCAGCAATGACTTCTTGATTGCCGTTTTCAAGCGCTTCTCGATGCTTCCTGACTTTTTCCTAAAACAAAATCAAAATACACGAATTGTTGATCACAGATTCCTTCCAGGTTGTAGAAATCACAATGTCCATCACTTCAGCAATCCAACTTACAGCCAATTCTGTCTTCTTTCTCGCATACTCCAACGATTTGGTGCGGGCCTCCTTGAGATCCTCAATGTCTTTTGCTATTTCGGAAGCCATTTCTTGACTACGGGCGATAGTCAATGCCTCAATTTCTACAGTGAAGTTCATCAATTAGTAATGTATAAAACATCAATCAATGCTGAACATTCATAGCCTCTGCAACTTGCCTGCGTAAATCCTATCAGCCTCCTCTTTACTGACTGTCGATTCTGGGCAAACCTTTTCGTTCCACAACTTCAACCACAACTTTTTCAAAACTTTAAATTCTTCCTTCGGCTCATCGAACATGAACAGCAAGGCAGCGTACTCTGTAGCTACTTGAGCTGAGAAGTCGAGATACGGTTCGTTATTTCCGTTGATCGGATCCTGGTTCTGGACTTCTTGTTGAAGACTTTGAAAGTAGCTGCGCAGAATTCTAGGGAGTTTTCTCCGAGTCACTCGGAAGTCTGGGTCTTGATGATCACCTGCGATTGATGAAGACGTTATTTTTTCAGGTCTGTAATTCTTCAAAATGTAATTCAGATGATGTAACTGCATACATAGATCCAAAAACAACTTACTTATCAGGGTATCGATCTCCACAGCAGCTTTGAGCAACTCGTCTTTCAAAGAATATCCATACTTTGGCTTCCAAGTACCGCCGCCAGCATTAGAAGGTCCGGCTTGAGGTTCTTCTGCGACCCCCAAATTCATTGATAGTCCAGCAGCACCATGTTGAATGGAATCCGGGACGGAATCTTGGGAACCTGGAACTTGATCGCTAGATTCAATGGGTTCTGTAACAGGTCCACCTCGCAGTTTCTGACGCCCGTCCAGAGAACCCTGTGGAACATTCGTCTCTTCACCAGAAGATTCACTGGATGTTGATTCTGGTGGCGTGGATTTTTCGGCAGCCAAAATAGCCTTCTTCCAGTGTCCACCACCTCTGACCCTTCGTGTTCTACTCCTTGATCTCCTGGTAGACAAGACGGGGGGCTTCCTGAGTGGTCGTGATTTCAAATGTCTTCCAGATTTGGCACTTGATGCAGCTGGCGCTGGCGTAGATCTTCTAGCAGCTTTAGTTATTAAAACTCTAGAAACTTTGCCAGTAGATTTTTCAACAGTATGTAATGATCCAACTCCGGAAGATACCAATGAATCTCTACTCGAACCACTTAAACTGCTGCTGCTGCTGGATGCATCAAGGGAATCATCACCGTCTGAAGTATCTGAATCCGATGAAGTTGTTTGCAGTTTTTCCTTTTCAACTGGGATTGGAGGGCGGAATTGACTTGGACCGGCTATCGGTTCTTCTCGGGATTTGGCTCGATCTTCACAATCAGTCGAATCAGAACTGCTGGAAGACTGGGAAGAAGAAGTCTGAGACTGGACGGTCTTCAATTCCTTCAAAAACGCCCGAGCTTCTTTAGAGTTCCATTTTTCACGATCTCCGAACATTTTAAAAGCGCCGGATCACGAAACTTAATGAAAAAGGAACGTTTCACCCACTTTCAATATCGCAAAGTACTCTTGGTTCAGAAAAACACTTTAGTTTCCCAAACTTTTCGTAATTTCTTGATAAAAACAGAAAAGGTTTGAAAACAATGTAGCGGCTTCGTGCCGATCTGAAGAAAAAATAGTTCGTCACACGTAGAATATCTTGTTCGCTGCTGCATGCGGTTCTTAATCACAATAACATTTTGAGCGGGAATTTTGCTTGTTCGTGATTTGAATGGAATGTGTTTAAAATTTAACGTTGAGCTGAGCATACGCAGCGCCCTTGCTGTCCAGTGTTGAAGATGAGACTGTAAAAATGTTTGCACTCGTTTTGATCGTCAGCTTATGAGTGATGCAACATAGATGCCCTTGATTTAAATGTGTGACGGCGGTTTTTGGATGTTTACGAAAAGGCAATGTTTACATTTCGTCAGGCAGCTGGTTCTATTTTTCAGCAAAGGGTTCGAAGCGTACTTTAATTAATTTATTGACTTCAGATAATAAAATGCATATATACTATAGCGGTTGAAGGAATGAGCAACTACGATAAAGTAAAAGTTGTGGTGGTTGGTGATTCCGGTAAGGCTTTGAGTATTTTAGATTCTTTGAATATACGGTATTTTGAAGTGGTCTGATGGATCTAGCGTTGTTTGAAACAATTTTGAATTTTATCCACAGGAGTCGGCAAAACCTCTGCAGTCCATTTGATATGCCGAAGTTCACCGTTGACCAAGCCGTCATGGACAGTTGGATGCTCTTTGGAAACTAAACTCCATGTTTACAAGGAAGGAACACCGCAGTCTAAGACGTACTTTGTGGATTTTTGGGACGTCGGCGGAAGTTCCAGCCATCAAAATGCTCGTCCAGTCTTCTACAACGGCGTCAATGGGGTCATTCTGGTTCATGACTTGAACAACCGAAAATCCGAAGATAATCTACGAACATGGCTGGTGGAGATATTGAACAGAGACTATCAGTCGAATGGTGGAGCTCGTTCCGGTGCTAGCAGTCCCAGTTCGAGTATCTTGATTGAGGACGATTTTGACCCGGAGCAGTTCATTGGATCGAGTCAGATACCCATATTTGTGATTGGGACCAAGAGTGATTCGGCGGATGATGTTCGGAATAGATCTGGGGGCAGGGCTAGTTGCATTGCTGAAGAGTGTGGAGCTGATGAGATTTTCATGGTGAGCTTAGTTTCCACATGTCATGTTTTGTTACTAGTTTTAGAAGCATGAAGGGGGTAATGATGTTCGTGTTTTGTTTGCAGAACTGCCTGGACGCTAAATCGTTGTCTCCTGGATCAACAGCTGCTGTTAAATTGTGTAGATTCTTCGATAAGGTGATTGAGAGGAGGTATTACCGAGAACATTTGAACTCGTTTTATGAGCGGAAGAAATTGTATCCGTCGAGCTATAAATTGTACGAGGACTAAGAATGATCTTGTGTTTATTTTTCTGTGATACTGAGTGAAAGACTTTTTAATGCGTAGGTCACATGGGAACGTGAATAAAGGAATGAACCGTTTGTCTGTAGCAATGTAGTTCAGTAACTCCAGCTCTCTTCACTTCCCTCTATAGTATCATTGCGCACACACTAAAAGAATCAGGTAATAAAAGTGGAAGCATTTTAAACAGGCAGTAGGGGTAAAGCCACCTTCAGTTCACTTAACGTTATAGGGAAGGCCTTGTTTGTTTTCGTTTTGAAGTTCTGAGCGATGAAACCATGACTTTCTTCAGAGAACAGAAGACCCACTGTGAGCTGCAAAGGTCATGTAAGTAAACAGTGAATATTAGGACTTGGTATGCTTTATGTATCTGGTATAATCTTGAATCTCTTACATGGTTTTCAAACAAGGCTCTCTTGATGTTGGACTTCAGTTTGGGATACACAATGTCTAGATCAAAGGGGTCTACACGAGCTTCGAGTTTCTTGACAACTGGATCAATAACAGGATTTAGGTTTGGATGGAACCACTGAACAAACTTCAGGTCAAATATGAACTGCAGAGCTACTTGAGGATTAAGCTCAGCTTCAGAGTAGGTCTCATAAACAGAAGATACTGATGCGCCTATCGACAAGCGATGATTGTCCCGGACGCTCTTTGGAATCGTTTGGGGTCCAACATTACACAGATTGGCGCACATAGCAAACAGATGTGTCTGGAGGGCGTGCGACAGCTGAACTGGTATTCTCACCGAAGGTTTCAGGCTACTCTCATCCTCGGAGATGAATTCTTCAGCCAGCTGAATCAAAATCACACATCATTAGACTTGCACTACAGCACACTATCATGTAGATTGCCGGCTCTGATCTTTTGACTTGAGCTTCCAGGATTGCCTTTCCATTTCCACATGATGTAATCTACTAGAGTGCATTGTATCAACACCAAAAGACTCGCTAGTTGAAAAATCAGGTCGAAAAGATCGGCCTGGTAAACATATAATACGCTAGACTCACAGGCATGAATTTAGAGACACTCTGAAGTGTCATGCTGTTCTTAGCACAACAAAGATTTTCTTCGAAATTCCTTAAAGTTTGTGAGCTCCACTGGGTAAAGCATTTTTCGCTGACATCTGTTAGCCTTTGGCGGAATTTGAAGATCTCCTAAGGCCAACAAAAGTCATTGAGTTATTAATGCTACTCATTCATTGTTTCAAAAAAATCGTTTTGAATTTCGCACAAGGACATCGGCATTATACTCACATTCTGACGTAGAATTTTCCATAAAGAAGGACAGTAATAAATTAACGTGGAACAAAATCTTCCCAAGAACAAAGCGGACTTTGTTTCCACAACATCAAGATTTCCCAACACTTCAGAAAGTGTTTTCTCCAGGTATAAAGATGCGTGGTCCTTCAGAACTGTATCAGATGTAGTTCCAGCTGACGTCAAAAAGTTACTGCATCGTGTGTTGATTTCATGGCAAAGTCCTGCGACGTGTGGAGAGACCCCTTTCCATTGCATGTCGTCGTCGCTGTCGCTAGAGGTTATGTTGCTCGCAATGGAATCTCGTATCTTACTTTGAGGTGTCCATACAAAGTTTACTAGATCAAACTCTGCTTCTAACCTGCAATGGAAGGAAAAACATTGTACACACATGCTTACTATTTGAAAAAACTGTTTCCAATCAGTCTTCTTACTTTTTGAATTCAGGAAACCCTGTGTTCTGCAGATATTCAGAGATTTTATCAAGTGCATCTTGTATGATGAGTTTCCCTTTTTGATGATAGACGTCCACAAAATACTCATTCCAGAAAGACTTTGTAGCACCCAAAATGATCCTGCTCATGTCTTCACATTCTGTCTTCAGTTTGTGCGTAAGATGCCTCTTATGATCTTCCAACTCTTCCATTCGGGTGTACTGGCCTAAATATCGCTTTGCTTCAAAACTCTGGTGGAGAGTCGTCTTCAAAGGCAATAGAAATCTCTGATTAACAACTTCTACTAGCTTAGACACTCTTGGAGCATCATCAACTTGCAGGTGCTCATTGTCTACATGATGAACAAACTTAGGAACGAATGGGATTCCCATGACACCCAGGTCTACTTTGACCTTGCGTACGTTCTTTGCTGCTGATACATACGCTTGTGGATCTGGTAATAGGTAACAGAAATTAAACCTTCGCCTTCAAACAGCATGCTGGAAGTTTTCAGTTCAACTGTCACATACCTATGAATACCCGGTACACCGACTTCAACACAAATGTGATGGCTGAAACCAAGTCTTCGGTATCCTTATCCATTTTATCTTCAACAATCTTCAGCTGATATTCCAGAAACTTTCCCAAGCTAGAATCCGCATTGATGCCGTCAAGGACTTGCTGGACTACAAAACACTCGGCCAAACTCTAGAAGCAAGCATAATAATCTTTGTCAGCAATGCCAGTCACAACAGCATTGTAGTCAATAGTTGTTCCAAAAGACTAAAACTCACCTCCGCAGTTGCATTGAAGTTTTGGAAACATCCCTCCACGAACTTCAAGATAGAATCTCGCATCGTCTTGACTGGATCAACTTTGGTCTCAGTTTTTGAAAAGAACCAATCCAACTGATGCAAAGCCGGCATCCTGAACCCCTTTTCACTCGCTTGCAGCTGTTTCGTCAGCAAATACAGGTGCAGAGCCTCTACTGGCTTTCCTTGGTTCAAATATGTCTTAAGCTGCCGTGGAGCTTCAAAGGCCACTTTGAGTTCAGCAGCTATTTCCATTTCACTCGGATTGAAGGACCTAGTTATACAGCGAGCCCCAATTATCCCACACCTTGTAATTTAATGAATCTTTAACTTTACCGCTTTAACCTCACCTTTGATGTGTAGCATAGTTGACTAGTCCACCAGCAGGTGTTAATGTGTTTGGCAGACTCGGTATGCTAAGTCTGAAGTTCTTCAATTGGTCCACTACTTCATAAGAGCTTTCTTTCATCACAGCGATTGTGTCAGCAGCATCAATCAGATCGCGATAACTTTCCCTGCAATCCATCAATACCCAAACTTTAGCTTCAGCGTATCCGTTTCACGTCTGTGACCTTTATATATATAACTACAAACTATTAAAGGCTCGATTGTATGTTATAGTTACATATTACCCGACTAGAATCCGCAAATCTTCCCGTTTCTTCTCAATTTCGAGGCTCACTTTCTTCTTGACTTCTTGCATTTCTTCAACCGTGTGATTTTCAAATGCCACACGGACATTCATGTCCACGAAGCCTTTCCGAAGCACTGCCATTCTGATCTGAAAAATGGTTTCGTCAAAATTAGCCGGTTAACTAAACCCGTGATTTTCTCTATAAAAATTGTGCTTTTAAGCGCAGGTTGCTTACTGTGTTTCGAT
>JAQGBJ010001628.1:0-21617 GCA_034698345.1 Sphaeridia pumilis
ATCGCTCTTGTCAACAGCGTACATAATATCAGTGGGCGTTGGAAGTGAGGGCACTTGGACCTTGATGATTTTCTTCTCCTTCCGGTTCGTCCCGTTTCGCAAGCCCTGTACCTTGCGTTGCATGTCTTCAGGAAGCTGTAAGCAATGTAAGTCGAAACAAAATCAAATTACAATCTTCTCAAACTCGAACAAACAACCCACGACATTTTGCTCTCATCGGCCAAACTCTTTCACAGCTAGAAACCTCAGCGACATCTTCAAAATCAATAGCCCACGCCAATGGAATCCGTCTCAACTTCTTCAAACCCACAGACTTATAGTTCCAACTCCACAGCTTTCTACAAAAGCCTCGAGTCAGCACACTCTTCCTCTTAGATTCCGCCTCCTTGAAGTAACTTCAATCAACCTCAACAGCGTCACTTGAAGAGCGACAGCGCCTAAGCGTATTGTTTAACGGCCATTTCTCTCCTATATTCCTCCTTTAGCCACAACCACAAAATAGTCGCATCAAGAACAACACGCAATCTACTCGATGCCGCCACAGGTTCCACTAACGACTTCGAAGAGAGCAGTCACGCCAACGACAAAACCAGCTTGCGCTCAACTTTAGTCGCCAAAGTTATGGGAAAGTGAAAGCCAAGAGCGGAAATGATGGCCGTCCCTAACATATAAAACAATGCTATTTCATTAATCCGAGATTTCACCACACCGCGACCTACGACGGCCCATTCTTGAATACTATTTCCGTTGGAACCAAGCCACAAAAACTAGTCCAAAGTCAACTGCCAAGGTCCTTATTTCCAGGCTGGCGAGCGAGCAAGGATATAAATCTGCCCCACAGTCCTAGTCCCAGTCCTGAGGCAATACATGGAAAAGCTCTTTCAAAAACCTGGTTTCAGCTTTCCCTTTCTCTCATACAATGTCACAGTTACCTTGTTTGCCTTTCCCAAAAGCCATTCCAACTGTAATTGATTCCATATTCCACCCATAAACAATAACACAAAAGTTGACTTTTGAAGCCTAACTCAAAGCTTATGGAACCAAAACTCTGTCTCCACTCCTGCAGTTGACAGGTCAAAAATTGCGAAAAAAAATCAACAATCAGGGATATGAAATGTAGAAACTTAGGTTGCCACCAGCTGCTGCTGCTGTTCAAAAAAAAACTTTATAGAAACGTTGGCTGCATTGAAAGCAGCCTTGGAAAGGCCCTACTGCTCTAGATTTTCTAGATTTCTTCTAGACATCCTTGGCTCAGGACAAGTCCTGAATTCTAAAAGACTATAAAAATCACAGGGGGTTAAGTATTGATAGACCTCCTTGGCTTTACGAAAAATCCAAAGAAATATAATGTTGTAAATCACGTATATACTTATGCACACATTATAAATCAAATTCGCAAATCCTCGCTTTCCTTCCGGTGCAGATTTCTCTAGGAAATTCGCTAAATCTCTTTGATTCCAGCAGAATGACTTTGAAAGGCATAAGCCTTTTTTCAAAGGTTTCAAGGCTTCTCCTAAGGCGAAAGTGAGATCCTTAAGCTTGTATTGATCAGCCCATGTGTGTTTCTTACATGCTCTTCAGTGAGCTGGACTCACTATAAGATTAAGCAGCCCTTCTTTATTCACATTTTGTAGCTCTTGAAGTCAGCTGACTACGTCAAGAGAAAGCCTTCATAATGTTCAAGAAACAAGAGAGAGAAAGGCGCAAGGACGTCTATAAAAGTCACTCTCTCTAAAGCTGCGCTAATGCTGCCTTGAATTACTCTTCAGCCCAGCATAGAAAAACACATGTGTGTGGTGAGAGCGAGAGCCGGGCTTTGTCGCGTCGTAGAGTCGTAATGGAGGAATAAGGAGAGAAAATGGCTTATCGAGTGGCGAAGCAGAGCGCGGAATAATGTGAATAAATCCCTTATTCCTCCACATACACTTACCGTATCGATCCTTGCGGAAATAAAGTTGGAAGGCTTGCACTGGAGTAGCTGAACGACGACATTGATGTCGTTTCGGTAGCGTTCCTGTACAAATAACGAAACGAAAATGTTAGTAAACATGTATTACGATAGTCACACGTGATCATCTAGTTATCAAAACAAGGTACGTAGATCAGAAGAGCAACTGTGACCATGTATTATAACTCTTCCCGCGCAATATTGAATGAATCAAAATTCATATTTAATTACCGTTACACAAATTGGCAATCTGCTTTTATGGCCCATTTCATACCCAGCTAACTAACTACAGCAGGAGGAGGCTACAGAATAAATAAACTGCACACATTCCTTGCTTTATTACTCATAACCGGAAATAACTCCCTCCGGCGAATGAGTACACACCATTAACCACGAGCTATACTTGATACTATAGCCAGCTCTAAACAATCTCTATTATGTACTAGTCACTAGAGATTCCAGTCTCCACCAGAATTCTATTACATTTCATCAGATTCTATTTAGCTCCTTCGCAAGTCACCTCCTACATAATTGATAAAAAACCATCTAGGCCAACAGAGACTAGAGACTTCCCTATAGGAGTACGTAGCACCATAGACGTACAGAGAGCGAAGTTGAATAACCAATTCAAAATTTCATATCCTGGATCTTCCTACACCTTCGAAGAAGGCACTTTTCGAAATGGAGGCATGTAGGCTGCTGCTTCCTGCTACGGCATTTGATTCTCTCTCATCAGCTTCTTACGCAAGTAAGACGCTACATAGCGACCATTCGTTGGTGGATTCGGATTCTCCGGTGGTACACAAACGATATACACTGCCAACCGCTACATATCCACACATCCACGTGGTGGAATTCCCACGGGAACTGTGCATGTCCCCAGTCAAACTTGAAATGATTGCTTTCCAGCCAAGATATGCTCTACTCGTCTTCGTCTCCAGCAGTAGAGTACTCTCACTCAAGATAGTCGAGGAACAAGTGCATGTTCATGAGGAAAATTCTTCTAGGGTAATTGTAAAATAGTAAAATGGAGATCCATGACAGACATGACGAACGGACCTAGTCCCTGGTCTCGTGTATGAGAACTGTGCGTCTTTTTTACTTCACAGACCGCCATCGGAATACGCATGCTGTTTATTATGCCACTGAGACCGTTAAGAGAGAATTCGCGGTTTGCTAGGAATTTTTGCTTGCTGGGACGGACGCCGCTCATCTCCTCCGCAAGCATTGCATGTCAATCAAAGGCTCGTTATTGCTCTAAACGTTGTAGGCTTTCAAGCTCAAAGCTTTCATAAAGTGTGCCTGTATCTACTTTTCTCCAGACGCTTTTCTGCCTCGCTTCATAAATCAAAAAGCGGGCAGAAGCCGTTAGTTTTTCTATCGTTTGTTTTGTTACCATTTTCTTTCTCCACTGTTCTCCTCGCTATGTACTTGGCTACTGCCGCTTTGTTAAATAATTCAATTTTGTCGTTTCACTGTACTATATAGGAGTCTCTGCCACCTGTGTGTATATAAATCACTAGCCTTACTCCCCCCCCGCTTAAATATTTAAACAAGTCTCGGTTAATATTTAACGCCCTGGTAGTTTCGAGTTTCCAAGTTTCGAAGCGCTGATTCCCACGCGGAAAAAACGTTTCTTTGAAGGTCCAAAGAATTTTTATAAAAAAACAGCGCTTGGAGCAAGACGTCCTCCGACTCCACGTTGGGGACTTGTACATTGAAAGTAACGCGCTATTATCATATAGAAACAGGAAACGCTACTGGATACCCCGCTGGGTATAAAAAAAATACAAAAAGGACATAAATACTAGCGGAACTAGCGATCTGCAATGCAGATTCTTGGTGAATCGTTCGTGGACTGAAGGTTCCAACTGTTGAAGTGCCTGAGTTCTAAAAGTACCACAGTTTTGGCTGGGAATTAATCCCGCGAAATTAATGCATTTACACAGTTTACGGTTCCCACTTCAGAAGAGTAACCAAGAGCGTTTGTCAGTGTCATTGAAGAGACAGGTAGAGAGCTGTGTGTATTTTGCCTTTGTTTGAATGTTTCAAAAATAAGCGCCAGTAGGGACGGACGTGAGAGAAATTCAGCGCGGCTGGTTTAAGAATTCACAAGTGAAAGTGAAGAAAGTAGAGAGAAGAAAATAATTTACGTTTTCATCTTCAAGCTGATGAATGTTGAATCTGGCGTCGACAAGGCGTTGGGTGAGTTGCTGGATCTGGCCGCAAAGTCCCGCCTTTTCCCGTTCCCGATCTTCAGCCAATTTGAGCAACTTGTCTTCCAGACATTGGTTGAGCTTTTGTAATTTCTCGTGCGCTTCCACAAGCCTAGAGGAGAAACATAGAGAGAAACGCAAGCGTTTAATATATTAAATAAAATATATTTTCGTTTCCCTCAATTTCGCAATCAATTTTACTTCACTCGCCAAATCTTCTGCTGGAAAAACGGCGGCTTTTAGTCATTGAAACTGTGTTTCCTGTGTGCTACAAGCTTCAGCTCCACGTGTGTTTATTAATATAGCAAGACATAAATCAAGAGCTGTCAGATGAGCTTCTATGAATTCTGTCTACGAATCTGATCTTTTCTGGATATTCAAGCTTGAATGAATCTTGTGTCTATTCTTTGCTGACTTGAATTCAAGGCAGATTGCACCAAAATGTAGACTCAAGGCAACGCTAGGAAATTTTCGAGAAATAAATTGCATTAAGACACTACAAAATTAAAAACGCTTCGAACTACAAAAGAGAACATTTCAGAAGAGAGAGATTGTGGATCTCGTTTAGATGCGCGTATATAAAATATCTTGCTTAACGGCACTCAACTACAGCATAATTAATAGCAAGTTTCCGGACATTTCAAGAATCTTTTGATTTTTAAAGCTATTGATTCTTCTCACCTTTCGTACTTTTCCTGCGACGAATCGCAAAGAACGACCAACTGTTCGTCCATCATCATCATCTTCGACGTTCTTCAGGCCTCACCCTGTATTCAGGTCTTCATGCCCACTTTTTTAGTTTTTCAAACCACGCGCTCAAAAATCTACAGGGTTTCACAATATAACCTTATCTCATTCTCACAGCCCACTAAACTTCACAACCTTTTTCCAGCTCAGCTTTAATTCTGTATCCAGGTAACTCCGAGGTTCCTTAATTGCCACTTTTGAAGTTGCAAACTTTTTATCACTCTTGCATATTCTTCGTCTTGTTGACAGACTTTTTATCTCCAGCGCGGGAAATTCATAAATTCTAGATATTTCCAAACTGAATCTAGAGCGCGCACACTGTTCACATTATTTCCTCTCTCCACACGTTACATATATGTCAGTCCCTCTGCTCATGGAGCAGCAAACCAAGTATAAACAATGTGACCTCCACCACTACTACCAAAAATACATGTTTCCACACTAGCTTTTTATCTTTGCGAATTTTGTGTTGGCAAAAATTCCTAGTTTCGCGCACTTGCCTCTTACTGTTTTTCACAGGCTAACTTTCTCTCTCATCGCTCCTCTCTTCTTGATGTGAGAGATGAGAAGTGACTGCTGGCTCAAGCTGCAGCGTAACTCGAGGAAGCCTTGCATTTTCTCCTCACTTTCTCCTCCTCACTTGTCACAAGGAGCGCTGCGGAGGAGAGAGCTCCCGTCTGCTTAACAGTGAAAGTTCCCACTGTGCTCATGTTCTCACTCTCTCCCTCTCTCTCTCCCTCATACAGTGTGTGCTTTTTGAAACTCCCGCGCGCTGGAGCGCTTCGCGCTCCAGCTGGAAAACACCCTGTATGGACTTTATGGGGACGCTTTCATTTGTAGGTTGCTACCGCATTTCCCCTTGGTCCCGGGTTTTCTCCCCCTCTTGTCTTGACTGTATGCATCGGCTTTGGTATTCTGCCTGCTGATTATTGATCCTGGTCGCATTTCATACAACTTCCAAAAGCGCCGCGGCTAATTCACCACCACCACCAAAGGTTCCCCTCGAACCTAATTCAGGAGCCGCTTCTTAAAAACTACATATAGAGAAACGCTCTATTCAGAATGTGGAGAAACATTAACACTTTCCATTGCAGGTTTGAGAATTCTTCAAAGAAATGGTCCAAAGAAGTGCAATACATTTCGAGCAATTACTGCCAAAGCTATTCTAGCAGCGAAGATCCACTGGCGTCTCTGTACTTTGTCCAGTTGAATTACCGGGCTAAATCACAGCTTCCATCCAATGCTGTAACATTATACGTAGGAGGGATCCACGTAATAACAGTTGCCCTAGTCGCTTTTATGGCGCTTCAGGTCCTTAACGAGGAAATGCTGCTCTTGTGATCCCCGCCGACGAACTTGAGACATCCACTGGGGGCTACTGGACAACTGGATTTTACTGCGGAGCAATAGATTCCAATGGAGTTCCGGTTGGTCAGACTACGAGGCTCAAAGTGGAGCCTTCGGTGGTAATGTGATTACAATGGGCGCTTCGTGTATCTGTGGCTGCCTCACGTAAATAAGATCCTGAGGCCATAAAATGCCGAAATGGCTTCAAAGTACTTGGGACAGCTGGTCCAGATGTCCAGCCTCGTGGCATTATGGCGAGACTGTTGTATATGTGTATCATAGGCATGCAGGAAATGCGACATCAATTCAATTTTGGAGAAGACCGGAAATTCTGAAATGGCCGCATAAATGTTGGGGCTTGGGGAACATGAGAAGGTTGAAACCGCAAGACAGTCTCAAGAGTATGGTTGTGAGGGGAACTTGTTGGAAAGTAGAAACATGTTATTCTTTGAATTCTAGCCAGCAAAGAAAGGGTTTGGAATTTACTAGAGAAAAGTTTAATCCTTTTCCAAGTCGGAGAATGAAGAGAAGAGAAAAAGAGACAGAAGAAGGCGACATAGAAGAACTGGTGAGCTCAAAGTGTTGGGAAATTACTGCAAGTTCATGGCAACTTTTCCTTGGATTTTCTCTTTGACTGGATCTGAAGCAAACATTTTGATAATTCCGTCGAATCTCTTTGATCTAAAATCCTTTTATTAATTTTCACACAAGAAGAGACAACAAAATCAAAAAGCCTCTCTCTGTTGTGTGCATGCTGGAGATGGCAACATTTGCAAATGTTCGACATCTGTTCACGACAAAAGTGTTTGCTTTTATCATTACTTTTCCTAGGACATTCAAAGAATTTCACACAAAACTTATCACTATTCAAGCCAAACTCTACTGTGAGGAAACTCTGTATTGATCAGATTGCATACAAAAAAGAATTGAACAAAATCTTATCCAAGTTTTCACCGTCAATAGACATGAAAAGAGCTGGATCGAGTTGTACTACTCACAAGGTGGTGTTGTTACATATACCAAAGTTTAATATCTCACAAACAAAACACTATGTATTATAAGGATTTCGAACATGACAGGAGCTTCGTCTACTGTAGGTGCATACAACATGTATTTTGACACAGCTATTTTAAGCATAAAATTAACAGTTACTGGTTCAACATCGAAAAGGAAACTACAATTGAGTGTGTGCAACAATTATTTTTGGGTAAGTAAAAGATAAAGGAACTAGCAAGCCCCGCATATTGCATACTTGGCCACTTGCACTTTTGGACACAAACTCTCTGACAATATTATAATATACATTTTTGATGAATAACTGGTTTAGCGTACGCAGATTGAAATAATTAAAAGTGTCATCTTTAAGTATGCTCCTTCGGAGAGTGGGCATTTTACAATTGTAGGTTGTGGTAGCATTTTCTTCTAAAAACTGGTTGGTTATCGTATCTTGGTTTAGTAGATATAGTACGGAAAAAATTAGAGCTCCAAAACTGCAAATGAAATAATGTTGGGCATTAACGTACAGTAGAGACCACCCTTTTGTATGATGAGAATGTCGTGAATGCATTAAACTTACGGGTACTGGCTTCAACGGCAAAATATTTTACGTCGACATCGCTATCTTCTTTTAACTTGTCTAATACGGGTTTGATCTGACTGGTTGCAGTGCTGTAACAAGAATAAGAATGTTATAATCACGTCATTGTAGTCCCATTAACGTATTTATGGTCTAGCAAATAAATACCCTTTGTCCACGACAGGTCCAACACGTGCCAAAGTTTTAGCGACATTGAAGCGAACGTTGGGGACTCCATCACCAGCCATCTGGACAACCGTGGGTAACATGTGCTTAGCGGTGATATCTGCTCCGCATGCTTCGGCAAGCACCTGTACAACAATAAAATATTTCTGGTTACAGATTACTTTCGCAATAAAATGTCGTGATAATGTCAAATGGTAACGACTTACATTTACGCAAAACAAACACGTCATTCTGTGAAGGTAGTTGGGATCTCTTGCCATAGCGATGACCTTGGGAACAACTGTATTTTCCGCCCACTCAGCTCCAAACTTTTGTACGAGCTTCTTGAGATTAACTGTGGCAGCTTCTCGGATAGCGAAAACGTGGTCGACAAGCCACTGCATGCACAATGAGTTCAATTTCTCATCGAAAAACTCTACACCCAATTGACCGGCCAATAGTGGCATGTATTCGATAATGGCCAACCGTACGCGCCACTTGGAATCTTCGGCCAACTCTACGATGGCTGGTAACAAGGACTGCGATAGCTGAAAAGCAGAAAATTTATTAGTTTCAAGGCCATTTGAAGTTGGAAAAGAACTTCAATAGTAGCACGTACTTGTTGGATCCCGATAACTTCATTGACGCAATCAAGGTTAGAAATGATGTTTAGACGAACATCGGGGCACTCATCTTTCAATTGTGACAAAAACAATGGAAGCAGATGCTCAATAGTGCTGTTTCAAAAAGAAAAAATGAAATGTTTGAATCTAAATCTGAATTGCTAGCTGCATTGTTGCTTGCAGCAATTGACTTACTTGTTTTTTCCAAGGATAGGACTCAGTCCCATGATTACAGATGCAAGAGCGGTCTTGACATGTTGGTTAGGATCAGCGACCAATTCCTTAACACAAGGTAGAATGTGATTCATTATCACTGTTTCTTGAACGGCAGGGTCAAGGTTGTTGCAGAATTCTCGGACCTGTAGAAATTTTATAGTATAAGAGATGCTCCTCATTCACATATTCTTCAATAAACTGATCTTACCTTGTTAGAAGCAGCAGCACGAACTTCAGCTTCGCAATCCTTCAACAAGGAGCAGAAAGCTGGAACCAAATCTGTTTTGGTGATTTCAGCTCCAACAGCCTAAAAGTTACACAATCCATTATAACTCGTGTCCCTAACATTTTTTAGCCAGTCAGTAAGTACAATTTACCTTCTGCAAGTCGGTAAATTTATCCGCAACCATGTATCGAACCCTCCAACTCTTATCTTCAGCAGACTGCCTCAAAGTCGGCATCAACAGTTGTTCAGTGTCCTCTTGGGCCAACAGAGACGCAATGCTCACACAAGCTTCAACAGCCAACAATCTCACAGAATCTTGTTCATCTTGTGCCAAGTTTACAAACATTGGGATAATGTCCGACTTGAGATACTCGGGTTCGACCACTTTGGCCAATTCTCCCAATTTGCTGGCTGCAGCCCTGCGAACCATTGGTGTGTCATCCTGACACAAGCTTCTGAAGTGACTCCTTAGATCACCTGCAACGTCATATCGCTATTAGTCATCAATTCTAATACGTACAGCCTGAAGTTACTTCTAATTCCGAATCATACCCCTGATAGTTGTAGACACCCTCGGATAACAGACAGCAAACAATCCACAAGCCGAAGTCCTCGAAGTGAACCAATCACCAGAAGCCAACCGCTTCACCAACGGTACAAAATGGGCTTCCAAGTCCGCTACAGAGTGCTGTGCAGACACTGTTCTCAAAGATTCAACCGCTTTATCTCTCACCACAGTTTCTTCAACAGTCGCCAAGGATTCCAAAGGAGCCTACAACAAGGATTAAAAATTTAGCCATCATCAGTTTAAAATTCAACCAGTTTTCAGGTTTACAACTTACCAAAAGACAATGCACATATTCCGGCCCACCAACCAACGCCGTAAAATTTCCTAATTGATCAGCTAACGCCAGCAACACTTCGTCTTCATCATAAATAGTATCCGCCAAAAATGGAATCAATTCCGATCGGGTTCGCTCAACTCCCAAAGCCAGGGCTATCGTAGACAGCTTTTTTATGGAATTCAGTCTCAACTGTAATCAGAATGCAAGTTATAATCACGAACCTGGCAAATTTTGAAACCTTTGATGAATCAGCATTTATAAGAAATAAAATTTACCTGTACATCCTCGTTTCGCAGCTCGTCAATCAGAACCGCAATCGGATACAATGATTCATCCCCGACTTGCTCTGCCGCAGCCATTCTGCTAATTATTTGAATTTTGATTGATAATCACGGCAACTGTCGTCAAATAAAATCCTCAACTTTTCCTTTATAGCAACTGCGTTATACGTAAATACGGCGAATTTCAAAACAAACACACTTTTGCCTACCAGTTTTCAAGTTATAATTCACTTTGTAATCTTGGATTTCGTTGCAATATTTTACTAAACACAATCCCTATTTACTCTTCGAATCAATTTCTTCAGCAGGTCAAAGTTCAAGCTTGAAAAGTGTTATTTTTCAATGATTTCAAGTTAAATCTGACCTCGCCTCTCAATATTCTTCATCAGTACCAAAACACACAACGGACAGACTCCACAATCCGTATGTACATGCATGTAAACGAAAGGCAGCAATTCTTCACTGTCTGTGCTTCACTTTTGCTGCCTGTGTGACGGAGCATTAAAACTTGTACTATCCCGCTCTCTGTGTGTCAGAGCCCAGATGAGGAGGTTTGCATTATAAAGTAGAGATGGCGCTAAACTGACGAATCATGCATTTGTGTTAAGGTGAAATATATTTTTTACTAATCGAATCTGCCTCTAAATTTTTGCTAAAACGTCGAAAATAGCGCTTCCAGCTTTTCATATGAACTAATGACAGCCCAAACCCATGTTAGCTTTTCAGGACTCTAGGGACAATTTTTCGCGATAATTTTTTCGCCGGTCATTTTGTCGTTGTCAGTTGTCGCAGCCATTTTGACGCATGAATGGGGAATGTTGTGTTTGCGATTGGGAACTATTTTGGGCAATTTTGTGCGACAATTTTTGCGCGAAAATTCCAATTTAGAATTTCAGTTAAACATCTCAGACTTGATTCGCAGCAGTATTTAAGATAGTAGTGAATAGTGACATTAAGCCTAGTCGCACCGCTTAACTAAAAAAACAAAATCGTCGAGGCTCATCAACTCTATTTGAACGTTGTGCTTCGGCTGATAGATATCCTTGGCGCGGATGGGAAAATCAAAAGTCTGCGCGGGAAAGTGGCGGGATGAAGCAAAACAAACAAGCAGAAAATCAACTGATTCGCTGATACAGAACTCGTGCTAAATGGCTAAACCAAAACGATATATGTAGCCGAATTGAAAAACTGAATATCTTTTGTTGTTCTTGAATCCGGTTACTAACTATATTTAACTTTTAATGGTTGTAAGTATTATATATAGTTTTGCGTGCTTGGATCGGAAATTTTGCTGCAATCAGAAAAGGTGATCATTTGAAGAAGACGCTGTAAGTTACAGTTGTTTTCGAATATAAGTGTAATTCATGGTTATATTCATTGATCGGCTGATGGCTGAGGCTGAGAGAGATAATCGAGCCCAGCAGAGTCGGCAACGATCGAGCCCTGTCTGTACGTAACGTACCTGATAGTTGAAAACTAAGTTTGGTAGCAACTTCAGCTAACAGCCAGGCCTGAAAAAGTAGCGATGGCCTTCAGTATACATGCACTGATCGGTGAACTTCGTTTTGGCCTACACATGATGATCAGTGATCAGATAAGCGAGTTTGAATTTTAAGCCCGTGGATTTTCGGTATCGGGTCACTTGATCTGAGACGCAATGTTATCAAACGGCAAGTACAAAAGTATTTTTTTCGAGATAAGAAGTGTATGAATTTAAGTTTGGCGATACTTTTTAGAAACCCTTGGGTGGCTTCTTTGTATCTGAAAAGTTTCAGCTTCGATCCGAATCTGTAGGCCCAGTAATGGTCGTTTAAAGTTTGAAGTTGCGACATTTAACATGGGGAAGATAGGAAAGTGTACCTTGCAAGTCCTGCTATGGCCAAACGGAAAGACATTTTGATTAACGGACTTCACGAAGTAATTGCCCTTAGAACCCTTCACAAACAGGCCAAGTATGAAGAAAATCCGAGACAAAAAAGTTTTTGGCCAAAAAATTTCGAAAGGGGTACCACTGTCGATTTTTTTTGGCCAAATTTTTTTTTGTCTCGGATTCGCTTCATATTTGGCATGAATGTGAAGGGTCCCAGGGGCGATTCATCCGAGAGGTCCGTTCCTCAAAATGTTGTTCCGTTTGGCCACAGCAGGACTTGCAAGGTACACCTATCTTCCCCATGTTAATCTTTCGAAATTTTGAAGTTTTTCCGTTTTTCTCGGCCTATGGTTTTCGTGCGAAGCTGAACCCTTCCAATGGCATAGAAGGGACCCAAAGACAGCTAAAAAGTAGCCCAAGGGCTCGCTACCACCAGCTCATTTCGAGAAAAATCGACATTTACTGTGATTTACGTCGGGGCTTGGATAAACAAGTGATCCGATATCCAATTTATTTCGGGCACAAAATTCAAAAGTCGCCTTCCCATGCGTTGAATCGCGTCCTATCGCTTCTAATCGTATTCAGGGTTCTCAAGTAACTTTTTTGACATGTTTTGGATAGGTTTAATTAACCCATCTCGTGCTATGTTGATTGGGGCTTGTTTTCAATCTTGTTGAATTTTGTCTATTTTGCTATTCAGCTCAGCTGTTTAGCGTTTTGACTAACTTTGATAGTAGCTTGGAAGACATATTTTGGATAAAATGCCACTTCTCATCTTATTCAGGCATGCTGACAGTTGATGTTCTTTTGATTACAGATCCAGTTGAATAGTACCAGCCCTTGTAATGGGAACGTAACTGTTTTTCTCGCAACTTTACTTGGAACGTAAATAGCTGTTCGTCAACATCGTCGATAACTATTTGTTGAAGCTTACGACAAGGTAGACTGGTTTAGTTGCAACGTGGCTGCTCCAAGAACGAAACATCAGAAGGTGATTAGTGATTACGCTGAATTCACCGCTTTTCATCACGGTGGTCAGTGGTCCACGCTCCACAAGAACCTTCAAGTTGGAGTTACTTTATATTTGTGAAAGAAGAAGACATGACGAATGACAGTCTTGTCAGAAGAGGAAAAAGAAGACCCCATCAACAAGAAAATCAAGAAGAAGACTTTAATTCAGATATTGAAAATATACATGTACAAGGCTCTATGATGGAAGACGACGAAAGCGATATGGAAATTGTGGATAATACTGAAGTCATTGCCGAAGACGATGACGACAACTCTGACGCCCACAGCGTTGATAGTGACATTTTCAAAGAGAAAATTGGAGCTTTGACGGAGGAAGCTAGACGTGAGTTCAATCGAAATGAAATTCTGGTGCTTCACATTGGCCATTTATTTCAGTTGTTTGATTCTGAACTTACAGAAATTGGAAAAGAAATCGAAGAAACGAACACCAAGGAGAAAGATCTTGACCTCAGCCGTAACTGTTCTGAAGGAAAGAAGCTCGCTGAATTGATTGGAGGTGGTTACACTAAAAGCCTACTGTGATCCAAAAGACGAGAACTCAGTTTTAAGTAACGAAATCTTGTTTTATAGGCTCACCCACCAAGGGAGTATCCAGTTTCACACATGTAACAGCACTTGCTGAAACAGCGTTAACGAAGGCTAAGAAAGTTGGAGCTACGTGCAACATATTCTCAATTTCATCATACTTGAGTATTCTGGTAAGTTGGTGGACTGAAAATGCATTGCTAACGAAAAACTGGATATCCTTAATTGGTTGGATTATGACCTTGTTACAGCAAGCGTCATGTCAGACGGATGGGGAATATGACCCTTCCAAGCTATTTCATTTGATGGGCCAGCACCACATGTCATGTGCTAGAGCAGGCTACAATGGCATGTCAACAATGGTTGGACTAGCTGATTTTAGCACGGAAGATCCTGACGAAGTTGTCGTTGAGAAAACTCGCAGAGCAGGAAAACCCAAGTTTGAAAAGCAACTGACCCAACATCAAGTTGTTAATAACAAGGATCGTGAAACTACAGATGAAGATCGAAGTGTTGATGCGTCTCGTCGGAACGCTAAAAAGGTGAAGAATATCTGCAAACAGCAAGGAACCACCACTCTCCCTTTGTTGAACTACGGTTTAACAGGAGCTGCTGGGCCACATGAATTTGTTCGGAATGTGTTTGATATGGCTGTGGCTGCTCGAGATGGCTATGCTGCAGTTGAACCAGATTGTGAGTGCTGAAATTAGGTTTTTGATATTGACCTTAACATGAACTAAACTACTATTAATTGCAGCTGCAAACGAGAGTGAAACACCAGAATCACAACATCAGCTTTCCCAGCTATCCGTCCAAGCAACCGAACCACCCATGACAGAGTCTGGAGACATCGAGTCAGATCGCCAGCAACGAATCGTCTCTTTCAATGCCAAAGATATTAAGGTACCTCCTTTATTATCGAAAAGCAGTCTGTCTGGGACCATGTACATTTATTGCTTTGTTTTAACCAGGAATTCTTCGCTCAAATGCAACTCCAGCAGCAGCAACAACAACAACAGCAGTCTGAAACCGACGAGTCTGACTAGTTTTAGTCTTATGATGAATTTTGTGATAGTGGACTAGATTACTGAAGATTGCTATTGATCTCGTGATTTTTGTTGTGAGTCGCAACTCCTGATCCCGTTAGTGACATGACGTCTCAAAAAGTTCTTATACCTGCTGTATGTCTAAGCAAGTTGTCTAGCTTTTTTATATTTCCTACTTATTCCAGTTGGACATTGATCCACCAGACGTTTAGCATACACTTTATTATAATTTTATAGATCTTGTCTGTATCCCCAGCCAAGTGAATAATACTCGTCAACATGATATGTTGTGATGTATCTTCTCTGTAGTAAGATAACACGTAGCTGTCATGCTGTAACGTTTTCCTTCAAAGATAGTCTAATATTTAGGTCGAGAGTTCCTTGTACCATCAGATGCAGTCTATCAAGGCCAAATTTTACAGCATCCTTCGCTAGAGACATCTTCAGGGTGACATTAACCTCAGCGATCACGACGAACACACGCGCAATCTAATTGCCCTCTCGTCAGACCGCAAAACTTTGTTTTCTTAGGTAACTAATGGTAAACAATCTGGAAGCTTATATCTTCGAGGTAATTCTCCATGTCCGTATAAAACATTGTTGATTCCATCGGAAACCCATGAAACTTAACGACTTCAATCATTTTCGTTTTTTGTCGATTCACAGGGAAGAAGAACCATTTGCAACTTACTCCGGCTCACGGAAGGCTGGAACAGCTTATATACTGCTGGATGTTGCTTCATGAGAACCTCTTTAACATGCATAATTAATCAACTTATTATCTTCAAGTATGCCAATTTGTACGCCATCTTCCCATTTCCTATAACCTGTCGTGTCTCTTCTAAACCACCTTACGACTCCTGTCGTTCTCTGTCTTGGTCTTCATCTGGTGCGATGATTTTATTATCTCCTGTTAAAGCCATTGATGATACCGCAGTCGCAAATTGCACTGCTCTCAATGCTGTATGCGCATTTATCCAAAAAAACAACTTCGCATGCTTACCTTGAGATCAGGAAATGTGGGAATTCTTCAACTAAATGCGTGTAAGTAAATTCATACAACAATAGAGCAAACTTCTCATGTATGTGTCTGTAATGCTTTTGCGAATTTTTTGCAGGCGATGCGGTCACCCAGCAAGATGCATAGTCAGGTTCGCCATTTGCATGCCCATCTCTTACAAAGGCTTTCAACCAACTCACGTCACCTCAATCAAGTAACAATTGGCAAACACTCGCAATTGTTAAGAAAATCAAGTCTGCAACTAATGTTCCTTCAGTTGATCAGTTGGTGTTGATGGGAGTGGAGCTCAAATTTAGCTGATTGATCAGTTTGGAAGCCGTTTTGCGCCATCAGGTGTACTTGAGTGTTGAACCTGACAGGTGTAGATCGCTGTGAATACTGAAGAATAATTATGAGCTAGCAAAATGAGTCGTCCTATGCACCCAGTTGCATTAATTCTAGGCTCAGTTGCGTACCTTTACAGCACTTTGAACAATGCCCCAGTGATCCAGCATCGAAACACGGTCATAGCAGATACAGAGTATGGACCTGTTCGAGGACTTCGGGCCGTCGGGCGCCTGGCGAGGCCCTACATTGAGTTTCGCGGTATTCCTTACGCTAAGCCTCCGGTCGGGAGTTTGAGGTTCGAAGTAAGTGTTTCAGTTCAAAAACATCCTGAATCCCTTACCTGTGTGGTTCTTATAGTCTCTTG
Source organism: Sphaeridia pumilis (assembly GCA_034698345.1). Classification (NCBI taxonomy): domain Eukaryota; kingdom Metazoa; phylum Arthropoda; class Collembola; order Symphypleona; family Sminthurididae; genus Sphaeridia; species Sphaeridia pumilis. The sequence goes on from JAQGBJ010001628.1 coordinate 16,376, forward strand.
GGTTTTTGCAGCCACCTCAACCACCAGAAAACTGGACTGAAGTTCGAGAAGCTCTTCGTTTCGGCTCCAGATGCTGGCAGTACAATTATGTATCCAGAAGACTGTTAGGTGATGAGGATTCCAGTCCACTTCTACACTTGATCTACATATTAATTGAAGTTTAACACCTTGTGATTCTTGTTTTCGCAGGTAGTGAAGATTGCCTTTACCTCAACGTTTATACTCATCGCGTAAGCCGCTTTTTGTTGTCTTTCTGAGAACCGGTTCTTACTGTACACCAGGAATTCCTGCCAAGATCTCGCCAAAATACATTATTTGCGTTTATTTTCAGGTGCTCAACCGAGACGAAGTTGAATTCAACAACTTGTACCCTGTCATCGTTTACATCCACGGAGGCTTATTTATGACTGGAGTTTCAAACACCTACCGCCCACGGTATTACATGGCGGAGGATATTGTAAGTTGGAATCCTAAATTGCAATGAGGCGGAGAAGATGTATTTTATTGGAATTTTTCAATGTATTTTTCAGGTTCTGGTGACTATAAACTACCGTTTAGCGTCATTTGGTAAATGCATCAGAAGCACCTTGAGAGCTTGAGAACTGACGGAGAGAGAAACTAAATGAATGTTGTATGTTTCTACATAGGCTTCTTAAATACGGGCGATGGAAAGATCCGAGGAAATATGGGCCTCAAGGACCAATCGCTGGCGCTGAAATGGGTGCGGGAAAATATTGCGTATTTTGGCGGTGATCCCGAAAGAGTTACGATTGTTGGCGAAAGTGCAGGTAAAAATATATCGATTGAAATTGTCATGATGCTGAACAAGTGTGAAAATTTACCACTTTCCCAGGAGCCGTTTCTGTCCATCTTCACATGATGTCTCAGATGTCAAAAGGTAGGAGAGCACACCAAGACATTTCAAAAGTTGCGTCATTGAAAAAGTTTGATCAAAGAAGCAATTTTGGTTTGAATTTTGCAGGCTTATTCCATCGTGCAATTTCGCAGAGCGGGACAGCTCTCAGCCCATGGGCTTTAGTCAAGGACCCTGCGGAGCAAGCCCGGGAGTTTGCAGCCAATTTGGAGTGTCCTACAAATTCGAGCAGTGACGCAACGGTTTCGTGCCTCAAGTCCAAGAGTGGGCGGGAGATTGCACGACAGCATATAAGTTACCTGGTGAGATGGCGAGATAGATTGTAATTTGTCATGAATCCTGAATGAAGTAATGTATTTTATCAAGTTTTGTGTATTTTGCTTACAGCAAGACTTGTTCCGAGGCAAGTTTTCAAATTTTGGACCATCAGTCGAAGTAGTTGAGGATGACAAGGCATTCATCACAAAAACTCCCGGGGAATACCTGCGAGATGAACAACTAGTCAGTAAAGTTCCGTGGATCAATGGCGTCAATTCTGATGAAGGACTTGTTTTTGTCACTGGTACGAAGCACAAGCGGATCTTGTCATGTCATTAAGCCAGACTTGTTTTTGTACTTGGTGTTAGCTAACCAAAATTTTTCCTTATAGGTATCATCAAGAACCTGACTCGCCTCAACCGCATCAACGAACAATGGAACGAGACAATTCCAACACTCATGCACTTTGACGACCACCCCGACAAAGACAACATATCAATGCAAATCCGAGACTACTATTTCAAAGACAAACTCCTTGGTACTGGAACGCTTCAGGAGGCCGTGGACATGTTTTCTGATCGGGCATTCTTCCAAGACAGCCACACTTCCATTGCGCTACAGTCGAAACAAGCACCCGTTTACGGCTACTATTACAGTCACAAGGGCGAGTTTGCTCTAGCCAACGTTTTGATGGCCATGAGCGGAGCGCTTCCAGAAACTGTTGATTTGGTCCTGGGGAACACGCTCCGCTTGATTTCCTCTTATATTCTAAGACACAATCAAACGCATTATGGTATGTCGTATATATATATCTCCTATATCTGTATTTGTATTGTTTACAAACGCTCAACTTACATCAACGTATGACTTGAATTCCACCACAGGTGTCTGCCACGCCGACGAGCTTGCAGTATTCTACAACATGCCGATAGTAGCCCGTGAAATCGTCCCCGGTAGCCCCGATTATAGATTTTCCCGGGCTGTCATCAAGCTCTGGACGTCTTTCGCCAAAAAAGGGTTTGTGGCCTGAATCTCCTCCTTGAATATTCTCCAAAAGTGCGTTTCAACCCCGTTTACTATAATACCGTTTTCTTTTATCCACAGGAAACCAAGTCAATTCGAGGGCACGACATGGGACCCGGTTTACCACAGTGACGGGCCTATTCGGCGACTCAGACTCGACGCCGAACCGGAAATGATTTACGAACCTTTCCATAACCGCACTACTTTCTGGGACTCTCTCGGACTAGCTTTGCGATGACATCCGCAAATATATGTTTTTTGTAGTCCGTTTTAGTACATTAGCCTACTTGAGCCGATTCAATTCAGCTTGTTCTTTCTTTTGGTCATATCAATGGCTTGGGGCTGTCGTAGATTTATGTACTCCACTTACCCGCACTGTTGTAGCCGGTATTGGCATTATTAATTTAATTTTTCCATTCAGCAAGCCCCCGACTCTGTAATCCGAAATCTAGACTTTTAGTTCTTTGTGAAATTTGTTCAAGCGTGTGCGTCGTTTGTAGACTAAAAATCTTGTTAAGCTCATGATACACTTTTGTTCTTTGTAATTTCATTTGTCTCCATCAGTCAGGATAATATGGAAGGAGTCGTCTTCCAGTTTTTTCCTTCTTGTCCACGCCAACTTAGATTCTTGAGCCAGAGATAACAATATTAGTCCAATTTATTCCTTACTTGCAGGAGGCTCTTCTGTCTATGTATACTCGTATGTTTTATTATTTACTTTGGTGGTCGTGTAGAGTCGTAGATTCAGCTTTGTTATCTCCATGTTTAATTTACCTGGTCGACGTCCTCCTCCAGCCAGATTTAAACTAGCGTATTTAGCTCTAGCTAACTCGTAAATTGTATCCAATTCCAAAAAGCGGCTCACAAAGTCTTGAATATTCAAGCGGAAGATGTCGACTTTGGCAAGGAACGACAAGAGCAACCATGTATACGTCTCCGGCCGAAGAAACCAGTTCCATAAAATTTTATCACGTAAATTGCCGTTCTGGATCTCCGGGCTTTTTGCCGTCGTTTGGACACGGTTCGTGGCTCCAGCTCAATCCGCCATCTCAAAACATAGCGTCGGAGGGAAAGCGGAAATGAAAAATTTTACTATACGATTGCATTAGCTCGTGGCTCAATCGGGAAGGGAAACGTATCGTAGGCGTGTATCGAATTCAATTGGACCGAGTTCAAGTTTAATGAAGGTCGGAGAATTGGGGATTATTAAACGAATCGCCCCATTTCCAGAGCCATCGATAGTAATCGTTCCTACAAAAATAGAATTTTGTCAATTCTGTCGTGCTGAAAAAAGAGTAGGAGGAGGCTCATTAAAATAGCATGGAACTCCATGCTTCTAGCAAATAAAGCTAATTAGAGAACTAGCTGACGCTGCTGGATTTTAGTTCTAGAATTCTAGGCAAGTTGTAATCAACGACTTTGATCATTCCCAAAAAGTCATAACAGTTTAGTCAGCAGAGGAATATATAATCCGCTTTTCGAATTTTGAACTGAATTTTCCCTAGAGTCACATTAGCTCTGACTCCAGGGAAAATGCCCGAGGAAAAAGACAAAGTTTCTGTAGTAGTTGTATGGCGGGAAGCTACTAAAACTGTATATTGTTTAGATGTTTGATATCTTGAACGGACCATTAAGAAGCTTTAAAACTACTACTTCTGCTGTCATTATAGCCAAATGATACTGTTGTGTCAAGTGGAGCTTTAGAAGCGTATGTATATGTACTGCAAATGGATGGACTAAATGACCAACTTAATCGTTATCAGCTCCAGTTACGACCAAGACGATGACAACTTTCTTGTATACTTTGACTCTGTTTACGTTATGGATTAAGGAGGAGAAAATAGACTTTTGAGTTATGTACTCAAGAAGAGCCACAGTTTCCAAAGACCATCTGTCAGCAAGAAGCCTGTAGTTAACCAGTAGAACGATATTATTATTAATATTAAGAGATTCTACACAACGATTGTGTGTTTTGAAATCAAGCGGATTTTGTGGGATTGAGAACGTTTGTGGAAAATTCAAGGGCGAAGTTGGTATATATCAGCTGGCGTTAAGTATTGAACAAGTAGAGTTGGTGAAATACAAAATTTGGAATTTTGTGTCAAACGTAAGTGCCGTTTAAGCGTAAATTGCGGGCTCGGAGCTACTTCAGAAGTTCACTTGAAGCACATTTGCTATTTTTCTTTTTTCAATTCTAGCATGGACGTTTCACCGCGACCCCGCCGCCCAAAACCATCCCTGCAACCCCTCCCACCCGCCTCTTCGCCGCACAAGCTCCGCCCCAAACAGCTGACCCCGCACTGGTTCATGGAGAGGCGCGGAGGAGCTCCTCCTCCTCATCTCTCCGCCTCCGCGCCCTCTACCAAAGGCCCTTCGGACCTCATCGACAACCTGCAGCTCTTATCCAGCCTCGCTTACCGAACTGACCAACTTTTGCAGATCCGCAACCAGAACCTGGTAATCACAAGCCTTTTTGAAGCCAAAGCTGAGGACCTCAGTTTGGACATGTATAAGGACTTCGACTGGACGCTGAGCGATGGAGGGTGTCAACAGCTCTCATCTTCTGTGGCCTCGGCGATGAGTTACCATAGCAGTACCACGTCTTCCAAGAAGAGCAAGAAGAAGATGACTCCGCCCCCTTTGACCGCTTCAGGTCTCGGGGGTCATCAACAATCGACAGGGTTTGGACTTCCGAGGATTGTTTTGGCGCGAATTCGAAAGTTGTTTCCGTTCATGTGGTGTTGCTGACTCGATTTACTTTGTGGCTTGTATGTATTGTATCGATTAAGTTTCCGTGTCTTGTTTTGGACTTTTTGACGTGTATTTCGTGCGTGATGAATATAATTGTAAGCTTTTAATTTCTTGAGAACGTGAATAATAATGAGGCATGGTTGATTGCTGAATAAGCCGAACTTGAACTATAATTCTGTAATTAGGCTGCAAAGAATGTAGTTTAATAGGAGAACAATGATTTAAGACGAATCCTCCAAGGCTCAACTGTACGTTCACCGTTCACTATCTGCTCCGACACGAACCTTCAAACACTCGAAATGTTATCTTAAATCGCATCCATCTAATGACAGTTCA
>JAQGBJ010001629.1:0-21607 GCA_034698345.1 Sphaeridia pumilis
AATTCATCCGTGAAGTCCGTTCCTCAAAATGTTTTTCCGTTTGGCCACAGCAGGACTTGCAAGGTACGCCTATCTTCCCCATGTTAATTCTTCAAAATTTTGAAGTTTTTTCGTTTTTCTAGGCTTGTGAGTTACCTTCAAATCTGAAACCTCCCAGTGGCATAGAAGGGACCCAAATACATCTAAAAAGTACCACAAAGACCTCTAACCCTAGCCTGTTTCGAAAAAAAACGACATTAATTGCTGGTGCTTGATTATACTAGTGATCCGATATCGGAATTTCGTCGGGCAAAAAGTTCAAAAGTCGTATTTCCAGGCCTTGAAGCGAGTCGTATCGCTTCTATTCGTATTCAGAAGGCTGAAGTAACTATTTGGCCATGTTTTGAATAGATTTTGTTCATATCGCCTATTGGTAATTAAGGTTTATCTTTGATTTCACTGAATTTTGCCCATTTTGCTATTCAACTGTTTCTGCTCTTTTGGCCGATTTTAGTACTCGGCCAGTTTTGAAGGAAGAAATTGGGATACAAAGCCATTTATCACCTTTTGCAGGCATGTAAAAAACACAGTCGACTAGTCTAGAAGATCATTGGCTGGCAGAAGTTCGATACGAGAACTTACAGTACTGGGTAATTTTCTGGATTTTCAAGAAACTCAAAGACATCGCAAGCCCTGTCCTTCTGAATGAGACGGTTTTCTTGCACTGGGTCTCCATTGACTGATAATAGCGTTTGCCCAACTGAAATTGTCACAAGTAATCCGACTTAAGTTACCGCCCTTCAAAATGATGCTCAAAATTGATTGAAATCTCACCACAAATCCCATTCTGTTGCCCAAACACGACTACAGTTCGATGGTTCTTGTAAGTCAGCTTAACGTCCATAGGGAAGTTGAAGGATTTTTCGGTTTCAACTTTCGGAAAATTATGTTCGTAATTAAACATGAGTTGACCGGATTTGGCGATAATGTAAAAGCTGTAGATTGCCATTGTTAACCACTTTTCAAGGCGCAATCGGCCTCAATTTTCCTTGTGAATCAGCACCAAAAATTGCAGTTGACTATGATATTATATACTTCGCAGCAATTTGAAATCAACAAACACAAAATGAAGCTTAATTCAAAGTTGACAAGATCTTTTGTTTGTGTTGTCATCTGACATTTCAACTCAATGCTCGGCTAGAGTCATTGAGTGAAATCGTGGCGCGCACTTCCATAATTTCACACTTTCGCATGGATATTCTAGTTTACATCATCATGAGGATGTGGTGATTGTATGTCCAATGTTTGTCTATCGCTGAACGCTGTGAATTCATGATTAATTTTTTATTGCGCAAATAGATCGTGTATAACTGAAGGTTAGAAACCGTAATAATCTTGAAACAAAGTGTAGCATAGTTCCTCATGAGCTTGAGCAAAGCACGAATTCTCACAAAGGTTATGCCAATTCTTCGAAATGAGTATAGAGGTAAGCCAGAGTTATATTCACGTTGTAATCAAATGCAAGATTCGAACTCTGATTGTGACTCTGTTTGATTCTCCAGCAAGTAGCACTGTCAATTCTGAAGGGATCGTTTGACAGTATCAAGGGTGTCTATTGGCTCTTCAATCTCGATTCAGTCCAACGACGAGTTGTAAGTTTCCTTCTAATCCAGCTGTGTCATAAGTGTATTCTGATGATGAATGAAATGAATTAAACTGATTGTTCTGAATGCTTTATATAGAGAAATGAAAGACTGCAGTTTCAAGAGCTCAAACGAAGGCCGTCGCCTTTACACAGTCACAGTGTGCACAAAGAGTAAGTTGACATTTCACCATCAATTGATGCTGAATGAGATTGGATTGAGAGAATTCTACATATTCAATTTCAGAGAGCCGCGACTGTTAAGCCGTGTTGCTCATTGCTGCACTTTAAATGGATTCGTTTTCGGATTCTCGATTGCCGTCTTCAAGTTTCTACTTCTACCTTGCTTACAAGTGAGGATTTTGTAGGCTCCAGAAACGAAAATGATTCTTGGAAGGAATTTTATGTCTATAACGTATCTTGCAGGTTGTACACGGGAGTCTCTTTGGTCATGAATCCAGCGTAGCCTGGGTTTGGATCAAATATGTCTTGGAATGGACTTTTGACACCTTGTGGGTGTTGCCATTGTATGTTCTTAGTAGGATTGTGAACGCTTTATGGTTCCAGGTAAGGGTCAACTCGAGTGGGGAAAAGAAGAAATCGTTCAATTACTTTGATTGGTGTTTTTTGGTTTTGCAGGATATTAGCAATTTAGCGTACAGATACTCGGTGGGAAGACCTAAAGCCATAGGTTCCATCAGTACATTCGTAGCAGACAACTTATTTTCGCTGATAATCCAGTTACTCTTCTTAGTGCAAGTAAGTAAATTCGTGGACCTAAGAAGAATGATAGTGACAATTGTTTTATACTTCCTTGTTGTTCCAGGCTTGCCTAATAAATTGGGTACCGTTATATGGGGTGTCAGATGCATTATATATTTTCCACATGTGCCTTCTGTATTCCTTATACTCCTTCGAGTATAAATGGGTTCAAATGGGATGGCCATTGCATCAGCGCCTGTCTTTCTTGGAAACAAATTGGCCATATTTCTTAGGCTTTGGTCTTCCTCTAACGCTTCTGACGTGGTGGCCCGGAGACTTGATCTTGAGCGGATTTCTGTTTTCGGTCGCCTTCCCGATTTTCATCATCAGTGGTAATGAGGCAGAGCCGTCTACGAATACAAAGTGAGCTTTTATTCTTGGGTGGGAAACAACATAGCCGTGTGTCAGAGCAATAACTTGAGTATGATTTTGTTTCAGTGGCCATCGTTTACACCTGTTCCGGTTCGTCGTTTCTCTCTCTAACAAAATTTTCAGCCGATCGGTGGCAGCCAAGGATCGTAAGAGGCAACATAATACCACCAGTCAAGTTAGACGATGAAGTCGCATGAGTGCCTGATAGTTCATTAAGTGACTGATGAAATTCTGATTGAGAAATAACTTTTTAGGCTGAGGTACTGATATGTTCTGACTTATTAGCTCGATGTTGTGATATTGTGCGCATCTAGTGATGTTACTGATAGTTCATGTCGTGATATAAAGTTCTATATCGATGCGATGAGACTAGTTCATTGAATCATGTACAAAATTAGAAACAAATAGACATGGTTATATAATCTTTCTCTTATATATAATTTGATTTTACTACAGCATGGTAAAATGTAGGCTATTTGAAGACATCACGAAATCATGAAACAGCGTGAAACTCATAAAAGACTTATTATAAGGGGGTTAACATCTTGGCTAAACAAGAAACTCAGACCGTTGTAGTATTTTCAGCTTTCGTCTCCGGCGCTGCTGCAGGTGCTTTCCAACGTAAAAGATTTGCCGTGGGAAACGCTGATCCCCGGAACGAAGATTTGTGCACATTAGCTTTTTGTTTAATTCGTTGCTGCGCAATCGTTGGTCCAGGATGGAAATTGAAGCACTTGGGATCGGTACATCCTACTCCAAATCGACATGGTGTTGGATGAAAGAATGGGCATGACATAGAATGACATTTTGGGAAGAATTTGCACTGGCTTCTCCCACCAGCATCAGTAGGTTCGACATTAGCCACTTTTGGTGGTGGTACGTAGTCATGCTTGTACGGACAATCTGCCTTAGTACAGCTGGCACCAAACTTGCACTTCGGATGAGGATACATACATTTGTCCTTGAATTGACATTGAGGCCAATACTTGCAACTAGTACCGGAATTAGCAGCTCCTGTTATGGGACCAGCTCCTAAAGCACGATTGAAAAACGAAGGGGGAGCTGAAGATTCGTATGCGGCTGGCATGTATTGTTGTTGCTGCTTCATCATCCTGCTGCGTAAAGCCATAGTTGTGATTCCCTGCATTGGAGGTGGTAAAATGTCCATTTCTTCTGGATAACCTTCACCTTCAAAACCTGGAAGTGCCCGAGTGAAAGTCATGTCAATTAGAAGTCAAGTTTCCAATTCAAGTTAGAACTTCTTCTAACTTACTTAGAAGAAAGAAGACAAGTTTCCCCTTCTACTTTAAATAGTAAGTATAGCATATCTTACCTTGCTTTTCGTACTCATCCACTGTTACAATGAATTGAGTATCCATAGGTTGACTGCTGGATACTGGAGGTCTCATTGATGGCGAATTTTGTCCTTTTGAGACAACTTTGGACTGCAGACTCTGACTCTGTCTTTCCACAACCTTTGGAAAGTCAACTTTTCCGTTAGAATCGTCTTCAGGAACCGGAAGCGTAGTGTCGTGTTTGTCTTGCAATACGACTTCGTATTCATCGTAGTCATCATCATCGTCATCATCTTCCTCAACCTCTTCATATTCTTCAATGCGAATATCTTCGTGAGTTTCATTAGATTTCGCATCACTGGTGTTACTATTTTCTTCAGAAGGCAATTGAGATCTCCTTTCTGATTCGTGCGCTTGCTTTTGGTCCATTTCTGCCTCAACGGATTTTGCCCTTTCTTGATGTTCTTCGTCATCAGAAGATTCAGTCTCAGACTCATTCTGCAGGTCAATAGATATCCTGTTCACATTTTCTTTCTCTGAAGGACGATCTCGAGTTGGACGATATTTTACGCCCTCCGCCATCTTGTTCGCACTCTCTGAAATATTATTTCTTCCCATCAAAACATTGAACAAGATAGAACAACTCAGCCTACCTGGAATCATCAAACTCAAACAAAGGCTCACCTAATGTAACCATCCTGCTCCGCACTTTAGATCCAGCGACATTGATCACAATGGTTTTGAAATTCTCATCAACAGTCGGAACATATTCTTCATCTTCAGGAGATTCTGTCCTTTTGGCGTAATCTGAAAGAACTCGAGTTTTCAACGTTGCCAAAATGAGAATAATATACCCTGAATACGAAAATAATAGTTACCTCGTCCTGACTCATTCTGCTTTGAACGAAATCCGAGACGATCTTTCACTGACTTCTTGCTGCCTTCTTCAGCCTCTTTGCGTTTTGCACTTCTGGACTGCAAACTTTGGATCCTTTCAACAGTTGCTTGTTTTTCCGGTGACTTCTTTTCTGAAGTACTTGCAGGTGCATTAGTAGCCTTCTGTGACGCAATAGATCGCTGAGCATCAGCTAAAGCACGGACCAGAAGCTTATTGACTCCCCGCTGTTCAGGAGCTTCCCGTTTCGGACGAGGTGCGACCTGGACAACGCTAGCTACTGTTTGTTCCTTGCGACGTTGGATGTTCTCATCCCGCTGTTCATTGTGTCTCTTCACAACTGCTACAAGGGATCTTAACGACTTTCGTGCTCTAGATGTGGGCGATGAGGATCTGGACCTTCTTCTAGCCTCCCTGGAACGATCTGAATCATCCTGGGTGGACGCCATCCGCTTCCTTGGTGAAAGAGGACTACGCGTTCGGTCTCTCCTGACTGGCGATCTACTGCAGCTTCTATCACGACGGACTTCACCTAGTACAGACCGAATTGGTGATATGGCCCTCTTACGATCAACTGGGGAAGGCAACCGTTTCCGCTCCTTGCTCTGGACTGGTTCAGGCTCAGGTTCGGGATCAACATGAATTTCCTTTCGAACCAGGCGAACTGGAGACCGTTTAGAACTTCCTGACGCCTCTTTCTCATCATCTCCAGTTTTAACCTTCTTCTGAATCTGAACTGATGACTTCAACGATGGTTTCGTACCTTCTTGGCGGTCATCTTCACTATGACGACGCTTCCCTGTGGTAGATACATGGTCCCGCGTGGAGCTAACATTAGAAATACTTGTTTCTGAAGACTTCTTCTCGTCGTCTCTCAAATCCGACCGTGATGAAGACGACTTTGCACTAGATTTGGACGAGTCCGAAGGCCGTCGTTCATCTGTACTGCTGCTGGGCTTGCTACCACTGCTACTAGTTGATGACACAGTGGTGGCTGCAGTAGTAGTAACTTCTTGCAGCTTCTTCAATACTTGGTGAAGCCAGTTAGAGAACGGCATTGTGTTGTCCCCCAAGAATAAAGACAAGTCGTCTTCGATTTGAGATTTGCTCCGGCGGTTTGCAATGAGAATCATTATGTAGTCCGGAAGCTCCTCGTCTACAAAATACATACGAAATTCCACACTAAATTCCAACGTTCAGTTCCAAGCAAATACCTCCTCTAATTCTTTCATTGTTAACTCACCAACATGCACACCAAGCTCCGTCAGTTTCGCCTTAATGGCAGTCTGAAAAACAATAGCAAATCTTCATTTCAAACTTGTTCTCTACCCACAAGCTTAATAATTTTAAACAACAAGTTTCTACACCTTCCGCGATAGCGATATATACCAACAAGTTGAATTTTTTACTCACCCGAACTTTCTTAGAAACATCTAAATCCATCTTAACGGAGCTCCAACTTTCAACCTCGTCCTTAACAATCTTAAACTTTAGCTTTTTAGTGTCTAAATTGACAATAGCAATCTGTATTTAGTTCTCTACACAACTAAAGAATCAAACGAAAAATCTCAAATATAACCAATTTCTTTCAAAATCAATTAATTCCAAATTCTAATTTGAAATTTTGCAAAACTTGATGATGCACGTCACCATCATAACAACAACACCAACAACATCAAGGCGAGCAGACTGATCCCAAGATGAAAACTTTCAAAACTTTGTATCTCGCGCGCCTTATCACGAGCCATAGAGTTTACACTTTCTCGCATTTTCACCCTCATCTCTTTCCCCTTCCTCCCTTCAACACAGTCTCTCAGTCTCCTACACCGTTACCAAGCCATTGAGTAAATCATCGAGTACCCTTTAGAGTTAGAGTTTTCCAAGCTTGACCGTTCCTCCTTTGTTGCTTTTCCCTAAACAAGAATTAATTACAATTAAAACCCCGAAATTTACAGCTTCAGCCAATATCTCAAAAGCCCGTCTTTTCCCTCCCACCCTACCAGTTGAGCACGTTTCTTGCCACACTTTTGCATTACCCGAACCGGGCATTTTCGGGGAAATCGTTCACACAAACATACCTCCACGCTTCCCCATATAACAAGCCAGGCTTTCAAAGAAAGTCAACCAGTTGGCCGTCGGCTCTAGCGACAGAAACAAGCTGGGACTTTGCCGGTGAAAGCATCCTTTCGATACTGTATATTTCAAGCCTTCAGAACATAACAAAAACAGTAGGTAAGCTTCTTCCCATAACGTTTGTCTCGGAAAGCCCCAAAAGCTCAAGCTACTCGAATTTTCATTGTTCCACTTTGTTCCTTCCCTAATAGGAAATATCTCTGAGAAGCCAAAAAACTGTTTGGTGGTCAGCAAAAGTGTCTCGTTCAATTTCCGTTCCTGCTGTTTGTCAAAGGAAGAAAAAGCTGAAAAGGAAGGACCAAGTGGCAGAAACAAGTATCAAACAAACAAGAAAAGTGTTCTACCCCTGACGCCACTTGTTCAGCTAGTTTCCGTCAATTACGAGCAAAAGCTTTCATCCTCGTGGCGGCACTTGAATCTAGTGGAAACGGTGAAAAACATTGTATTAGCAAGAAGCCCTTGGCTCTCTCCAAGTTGCACTTTTCGTGACAAACTCATTTACGAAAGTGATACGTATTAACGCTTTTGTCGACGCTTTCAAAGACTCTCTTGTTCAACAGCAGTCCTCAGCATCTCTCGAGGAGGAGAAGCCTACAAATTGTCACTTGTTCCATAAGTGACACCTGCTCGAATCATCTTCGAAACTCTCGCGCGCGCCGCGCGCCCTTGAAATTGCCAATTTGGAAAATGGCCATCGAGCAACAACAATTTCTATCTGTCGTCCCTCTTGTTTCTTACGCTTTAACGAACTTCAGTAGCTGAACTGAAGTACAAGTATATAATCCTCAAACCGACGGAATTCGGATCACCTTCTAGAAAACTACTCTTTTCTTACGGTACGTTGCAGCAGCTGAGCTGAGGTCTTTGAAATTCTTTAAGTCTGTGACAGGGATACTGAATTTTATCGTGTTTTTACAGGTTTATCCCCTTGTCGTGTGTGTCCGATAGCCGCGGCGTTAATCCAGTTTGAGCTCCGTAAAGACTTTGGACTCTGCTTATCAACACGTGTTACGTGTTAATTCGGTGGAAGCGTCGATATAAAGTTGTCGTCGAAACGTTACGGTTTGCCACGTGGAGCTTATGCTTTCATTTCACCTGAGCCAAGGAGAAACACCGTTCAATCATCAGACTTTTCTTGTCATCAAAGGTAAGACGAATGGCGCTTAATCTCTCTGCCAAATAGCCGTGTAAGAAGCTTATGCCGAAAGAACAACAGTTTCCATCCTACCCTCCCGCTTCTTGAACAGGTTCCAAAAGTATCAAAAGTTTAACTATTCTGGCTTAAGCCAGAGCTTGGGCCTTTGTTTGTACTATTGGTTACAGCCGCGAGAAATTGACCACCGCAACTTTCCCAATTAATTCCAAAGGCTCTAAATGAGCCTCCTGAATTAACCTTGACTTTTTTAGAACAAAGATTTTCTGTTTTGTTTTCGTCAAGCTTTTATCTGATCAGCACGCGCTGGAATTATCACACGAAATGTCAACAGTGAAAGCATCAGGAACTCAGGAAGGCGGTGTGAAAGGCCATCGAGTATAGGTGTCACTCAATGACATGGTCTTTGTTCAACAATCAACAGAGATTACTTTCACTCGATGGGTTTTGTACCCTTAGAGGTCTTGCTGTTCCTTGATTGAACATTGAGAAAAATTTAACTCGATGGGCGGTTTTCTCGATGCATCTTTATAGATCTTGGAAATGGTGAAAGCAATACTCGATGACTCTTTTTAATTTTCTCCACCCATCGAGCCCTTGGACCATTGAAATTTTCACTTAATGGCTCTTCTTAATTTTCTCCACCCATCGAGCCCTTGAACCATTGAAATTTTCACTCAATGACTCTTTTTAATTTTCTCCACCCATCGAGCCCTTGGACCATTGGAAACTTTACTCAATGACTCTTTCCAGTTTTCTCCACCCATCGAGCCCTTGGACCATTGAAATTTTACTCAATGCTCCACCTTCCTTTTCCTTCTCCCTCCATTCACGCAAGCAAGGCCTTGAACCATCGATAAAATTCCTACTCGATGGCTCGTTTTTATTTCTTCACGCCCCCACTAGCATTGCTTGACTGTATCAATTTTTTCGCCAACAAATCCCATTACACAACCCTAGTACGCAATTAACGAAGATTGATAAGGCGTCGTCGTCAGTCACACAGAAAAGTCTTCTCGCATGACACGCTCACATTCTCATCCTCCATTATTATCACGCATTATCAGTCTGTTCACAGCAATTTGAGTGTAAACGAGATTCATTGCTCCAATTTGTAAGCCTCCTATTGTGTGTCTTCTATATTTTTCCCGTTGGAGGTAATGGTGAAAAAAACGTAATCATCCAAGTGTTACATCTACAACACCGGCAGGCAAGCTTTGACGAGCAAAACAATTGGAAAAAAGCTATCTTCTCCTTATACAAAACACGAGGAGAAAGGTGTGTTATTATTATTATCGTCAACTCCACCGGCAGAATCACGTTATACGCTCCCACGTCTAATGGCTCTCATTTATCTATCATAAAAAGCTCTATTCAAGAGTAAAAAGCCATGTGGTTCCGCCCCCAAGGTTTTTATCATGGACGTGTGAAAAATCACCGACTTTTTGAAATGAAACCGCGCGAACCAGCACGAATTCTTGTGACTTTTCAAAAGAGGGAAATAATTTTTCCTCCACGAGACAAGCTTTTGTCAGCACAGCCTCAAGCTTTTGAGTTCTGTGGGTGTAATTTAATTTTACACCTGGAGCGCAGCGCGCGCGCTTGCGCGCGCGACCTGCTGGCAGATAAAAGAAGCGAGATTTAATGGACGCGGAGGTAATAAAGGTGAGAGAAAAGAGATGCGTTATCATGATCAATTTGGTAGCGAAATAATGGATTATTGTATTAGTAGCGGCTGTTCGTGGTGAATCGTGACTAGGAAGGAGATGACCTAATTGAACTATAGCAGCGAATAAAGCACAGCGTTTATAGAAAGCGTTAAGCGAAGGCTAAAACGACGTAGGTGAAATGGTAGCGTTCCAGTCTCAAATTCCATGTAATTTTATTATTAGCGATTCATGACGCTGACTGCCAGGCAGACAGAGATAATGCAATTATATAGATCAAGGTGTTGATCATTTCGGGAGCGAAATTGCCCGTGTAATCTAATTAGCCACCGTATCAACTTCTATATGTATAATATAGCTGGAAGTGAGATTTCACGAGCATAGCGAATAGGAAAAGCGGAACTGTAATAGAACTTGGAACCAAGTTTTATTGTACTTTTGTTGATGGTTTTGAATGGATGTTTCTAAAGCTCTTCTATAGGTTCTGTAGTTCTGTTGTAGTCCATGAATTTCAAGGCAAGTTTTGGTGAAAGGTGTGTTGTTAATAGTTGGTTTCGTCTTCGACTTTATAAACTTTTGCCATAAACAGCAGGAGTTGTGAGACTTGTGTGTGTGTGATTGAGCTTGTTTAGTTTATACACAAGTTTATAGAAAAGTCTGTGCAAGTTGGCTCTCTTTAAATGCAAAATTCAAGGAATTCTTCAACGATTGAACGGTCTATATATATTCAGGAGGATGAGAGAAAGTTGGTTTGTGTGTGGGGAAAAGGTCGCGAAAAAGTTGTTGTGTGGAATTGGACAGCGAAGAGAAGAAGAAGAAGAAGAGAAAACTATCAAAAGTTTTCAGAGGACTTTGATTTCAAATACTACGAGTTCCAGTTCCGTAGTTCCAAACTGTTTTAGCAGACTTGCAGTTTCTAGAATAGCTGCAAGTGAGTGAACTATTTTGTTATTTAGCTCGCACTGACTGGCTGAGATTGAAAAGCGTTTGGAAAAGTTGAAGACAAATCTGTGTATTCATTGGCCAAAGTTTTGCCGCGTGTCATGTCATGCCATGGCAGAACTGACTGGCCGCAGCCGTCAGTCAATTCAACTTGTTCCACTTGTTTGTTGGTCAACTTCATTACCAGAAACACACACACACACACAGATTTAAACAAGAACCCCAAACGTTCAAATATTCGGCTTTGATGATGTGGCTTTACAATAAATAAAGTGGCAGAATTCATAAAAGTTGAAATTACAAAATTTTAGTTTGATGCATTTAGTGAATACTTGGGTACCAGTAGTAGTGCCGATTGATTGACCTACTACTAATTCCGGTGGCTTTTCAGTCTCCTCCGCAAGTTTCAAATTTCCCGCGCCTCTTCTCAGGCTCTCGTTTTCCCGCGCGCGCGGAGATTTTTAAAGCTCTCACAGTCAATGTTCAGCCCTGCTGCAAATCAAACTTATTTCAATTTCGACACACATACATACTTTGATGTTCACCAGCACGTTTGATCTATATGATTTTGGCGCCCTAATTCCAAGACCTCGTTAGCCTCTTTGACGACACACTGATTTCCCTCCCTCCTCGTGAACGCTTCCAAGGATATCTATGGCTTGCATCTGCTTCGATATCTCCATATAATTTCCGCTATGTACTTTGTCGCCCCCCCACTTCCTTTGCCAAATTCCCATCATCAAAAGACATACACTCCTCCAAATATATACACATAAACAAGCCACGGCGTCACCCGGAAATCCATGGCTTCATAGCCCAGATTCCCAGATTCTTCTGGCTGAACCGGATGAAATGATGGCGGCATCCTTCCCGCAATTTCGCAAAGACTTATATTGCGTAATTAATGTCTTGTGACAAAACAAGCTTTAATCACTCATGACACACATCTCATAGTCTTTTATGCTTTCATCACTTGCTTCTTCTGCGAAACAACTACATAATTTTCCTCCTCCGGAAACACGGGCAGATCCGGAAGCCCCAGATCAGCCGCAGCAGCCGCCATCTTTGTTCGTCATCATCATGGCTCCCCCCAACCCTGCTCATGAAATAAACAAGCGTTGACACGAGCCATATTTTTCCACCAAGCCTTGGTAATGTTGTTTTAGCTGTTGGACTGTGTAAAAGCTGAAGCTTTTTTAATCCAAGAACGTGGCTCACTTCCGGCGCCCGACCTTTTCCCCAAACACTTTTTATAAGACGCCACAAGAACAGAACATGGCGTCCTTGAGTGGGCGAGTATAAGGAACCAGCAACAAATAAACAAGCCTGAATTAGCAGTTCTTCCTTTACGTTACATAGTAGTTTACTATACACAAAGCTCAAGGCAGACAGGAAGGAGGAAAAATAAGAGTGGAAACAGGTTGATGAGGAGTAGATAAGTGAAAAGAACCGGCAGAGTGAAAGTAACACGTAAATTATTACAGCTTCCAAAATACACAGACAAACCAAAGGACGCCGGGCCTAGCCAAGAGAAAGTTGGACCAACCGGCGGCGGGAGGCAGCAAAGCAAAAGCAACAGTTGTTGTTGTTGTTGTTGGTTTGTCGGATTCTTGGGCCAATTGTGGTCATACTACGTCCTGGTTCCTCTCTCTTAGAAAAGGCTTTAATTAAGACGTTCTGCGGGATATAATGGAAGTTAGAAGAAAGCCTCAAATTATATACTGTAGCGATTCTTCCGCTGGGTTGAGTAAATCAAAGGCATATAGCGGTTTCCAAGAAATATTAATTAACGAGAGCAAAAGATGATGTGGTTTCTAAAGAAACGTGCAAATTGTAGAATTATGAGCCTTACTTGTGGTGGATAGAGAGATCCGAAGAAGCTGCTTATTAGGTAGCCTTATTATATAGTTTGAATATAATTTGTAATCAAATCAACGCGTGGACTACCATGATCAACCAATCGTGGAACTAGTGGAACCAAACCAAGCTTCTAATGGCCTAACCACAGTCAG
This sequence comes from Sphaeridia pumilis, assembly GCA_034698345.1. Classification (NCBI taxonomy): domain Eukaryota; kingdom Metazoa; phylum Arthropoda; class Collembola; order Symphypleona; family Sminthurididae; genus Sphaeridia; species Sphaeridia pumilis. Next base: position 12,853 of record JAQGBJ010001629.1, read on the forward strand.
AGAAAAACCCACCCACCTCATTAATGCTGTAGCCGTATAAGGGTGCAGTTGTCTCCAGCAGAAAATTGATGGTAATCATCTTCCGCGCGCGGGAAATTCAAAAAGTCTCTCCGCATCTTCATCTTCTTCCTCCTCCAACAGTAGGCCACCACAGCTCGACCGTTTCCGCTCCTCCTCTCACAAGTAGCAACACCCACGTTGGAGAGCACAGAGAAAAGTAATTTAAGAAATCATCATCATCATTCATTATGGTAGTAAACAAGAGATCCCAAAGATACATAGTTTCCGGGAGCATAAAGTGATTTAATTAACCTTTTAATCATTAATTAATTGTGCATTATTGAAACTCATGACTATGGGAAAGGGAAATCAGTTGGCAGAATATATAATTCCCGCTCTTTTGTGTAATACATTCAAAAGCGCCCAATTTAGAGCCGGAAGGGTCACGCATAATGGCTTTTAAATTACACACACGAGTCCACACGAGCACATTACATTACATATTTATGCATGGGATTCGTTGAAAACACTGCAAATACACACACGTACATATTACTTTAGATATCATCAAAAACATATCAAAACTCTGCTTAATTAATTAAAGGCACATTCATCACTTATTCCCTCGGAAAGGATTTTGCTGGTTTTCGTGTTGTTTACCAACTCGAAAGTTTTGAGCTTTATTTTGATAAGTGAACTTGATCTCTTTCTTCCTTAATATTCTTAAATTGCCAACCATAATGTCATGGTTCAAATGGCCCACGTCTTCAAAGAGCGCGGCAAGTTCAAAAATACACTGTGTAAAGTACCACGGGGGCGCGGGCGTGTAAATACGGAAATCGGATCCTGCAATTTGTATAGGATTACATGGAGAAGAGAGACGCTGCTGGCTGCTACATCAAAAAGAGCGGTGAAAGTAAGGCCTTTTATCATAGAACATATGTTCATATTTGGCGCGCGCGGTTTGCTTTTACCATTTCGGCTGCTCTTGCGTTAGCTTTCACTTTTATATCTTTGTTTAATGTAAATATTTATGTTAGATGTGGACCAATTACATCGAGTGTATTTAACGTGTAAATATAACTGCATAAATGATATACGAAGGCATTAAAAGCCCAAACAATTCCACAAGAGCAAGAACAGAAGCTCCAACCACCAGATACACAGAAACTTCAAGAGAAGAACAAACTAATCCTATATTAGATGGTTGCGGAAATGAATAACAAATAAATGTAAACAAACACACTAATATTGATTCGGAACCATCGAGTAGCAGCGGAAAGAGCATCGAGCGCCATAAGAAACGGAACAAGTTCTTGTCGCTCCTCTACGCCACACGTGCTATATTAATTTGACCAAACTTTTGGGAAAGATTTGTCCATTTGGAAAGCTGCTGTTGGAGGAATATCGAACAAAGTTTTGATAAGGCGAAATTGATGAGGGTGAAGAAAGCTTGGAATTGGTTAAACTTCAAGTCAGCAGTGTGTTTCAAATGCATTTCACTCCAAGTTTTGAAAACAGTTGTGCGACGTCTTGTAAAAGTGTCCCGGCACGTGTTCCATATTCTATTGGGGCTGGGCATGCATGTCCATATCGAAAGAGGTTTCTGGATGCAAAGTTGGAGGGCGGAAGCCCAAAACGATGGAGGATGGGGCACGTAAAACACATTTGTTACAAGTCAGCAGTTTGTATGAATACACGCGTATACGTTGTTCACCAATTGAGGCAAATGGGGCTCGAAGGATGTAGGATATATAAGATTCAGCGAGAGTGTACAAAAGTACCTCCTTCGATGTCGATGCCGCCGGAAGAACTCTTTGTTAATACTGCGCAAAGAGCTTTGCAATAACATGCTGAATTTATGTGACTGATAATGGCAGTTATTGCGGGAGGAAGGAGAGCCGATGGGCGATCCGATCCGATGCGAGACGCATCGAAGACTTCGATGCGCGCTTCGAAGCGTGCTTCCGAATCGCCCAATTCGATCGAAAAGTAGCTAAATAGCAGTTAGCAAATGCTTCCAAATCAGCTTTCGACTTCCTGCCGATCTTTCGTCCGAACTCTTCAAACCACACTGCTGATTCGTAAGGCTCGTTGTTTATGACATTTGGGCGGCTGGAGGCTGTCAGCAGTCAATTTCAGAGAAATGTCCTTGGAAATAAAACTTTTGCTTGCTTCTGGACGTCAGTTGACGCTGTCGCTCCTGGCCCATTTGTTAACCTCAGGTCAGTCAGACCACAGCCTTCTTCTTGGAATGCACGAGTTGGGCCTCGAGAAGCTCCCAGATGAGACGATGACAAGGATATTTTATGACATCATTATTCATTTTCCTCTTGTTGTCAGAAGAAGCCGAGGCTTCTATGGAGCTTTGGAGAATTCCAGGAATGAAACTTGCTCTCTCTTGAATTCTCCCGCCATAAATAAACATGTATGTTTCCGCCTCCTCCTCACACATTGTAGCTATTACGGAAGTGCTTACGCAATGGGCAGAGATGTTACTGCGCGCGGAGCGCGCAGTAACATCTCGGCCCATTGCGTAGGCAAGCAGCCGCATCGAATTAGTAGCGCATCGCCGAATACTGACACATATATGACATGGAAATGACAGTAGTATTTATATTAGCGAGAGTTTACGAGTTCCCGCTCCCCCACTAAAACCGCTTATTTTGTCATGTTGCGGTTGACCTGGTTGGCGGCGGCAATTTCAAATTTCCTCATATGTTCCAATGCGGATGGAGGAGACGGCTTGTGTGTTCATGACATTACAATCATAAGGTGTCCATCAAAATGAAATGTGGCTTTACTCGTACATATATAGTGAGTTGGTGGACGAGTCTTTTAGTTTTACAAGAAGAATATTTTCTTCTAGCAGCATGTTAAGTTAAGAAGAATTTGTTACGGATGAAAGTCATTCGTTTCAACCCTTCCCTTCTTGTTCCTTTATGCCTTGTTAACCTTTTTATTAGGTGCTTTTAAGATGACAGGAAAGGAAGAGAGAGAAAGTGTGGTGAAAGTTGGGTACAAAAATACACAGGTGAATGGTAAACGAGATGTGTCCAGGACAGAAGCTTCGGGGTAAGCGCGCACAGAAGGGTGCTGATGGCAGGTCAATATGTTGGACAGAAGAGGAGCGTGGCGGGAGATTTGAAAGTCGCTTGGCGGGAAAATAAAATACCTGCATTTCTTCTAGAAAACTCTGCATCGGATGAGATGTTTCCAAAATGTACCTCAATCAACAATGCCCAATGAGGTGAGAGGGAAGTAAAAAGTGAATAAAATCGTTCCTATATTGCATCTCCATAATGCATGTGCTAAATACCACGAGTGTTTTATATTATTCGGAAATAACGGAAACGTTCAGAAGAGCAAAAGAATATTATATGTGTTTCAAGTAAGGAAGAAAAAGTTTTTTCTTCACGTATTCACGTTTATTATATGCTTCCATAAGATATTAATGTCGCAAATTTATGATGGACCGTAAAAGAATATTTACGAAGGAGAGTTCTTTCTTTCGTATATATTTGGAACCGAAAACACACGTAAAAGAATAGGCTAATCTCATAGGTTTCTTCGGTGACTACAGAACTAGCTCCTCCAACTGAAACGATATTAAAGGGAAAAGTTTCAGCGAAAATTGCGATATATCTCCCCGTCCTTTCGACATGCGCAAAAAATTGCATATAATATTACTTATATATATGCACGAATTCATATTGTTTGAAAAGTTTCAATAAATTTAGGTGTCAAAAGCATGCAGGCTGACGTGGAATCAAAAAGTTGGAAGAAGAGAAAAGCCGCCAAGGATTTCTATTGTCAGGCGCTTTGTCAGAGCGCCAAAAGAAGTTCAAGGGATTTTGAATTCGGCGCGCCAAAAGGCGCTCCGCGCCTTTTGTAGCGCCAAATTCAAAATGTGTTGATTTGTCTTGTTGGGTGGAGGAGGAGAATACCACGTGCTTGGACCACCACCAACACCAACATTTTCGCAACGGGAAATTGACGACGAGTTGTAAATTTTTATTGAGCAACAAAAGTGAACAAAGTAGGGGCTGTAAAACAAGCTTTCCCATTTCGTATGTTCTTCCAGCCACCAGCGAATTTATATACAGAGAACACTGAGCAAACATTATTTTCAAATACCAAACCGCGACTTATTTGTGGCGACGCCTCATAGTCATTCCATTACCACGTGGTGACCGAGGTCATGGCTTTTTCGCGGCCATTTTGCAACATTCTGCAAGGTTTCGCAATCAGAAAGATGAAATGAGCACGATCCTTACTCCCTCTACATTTCCCTTGTTATCTTTTGCCAAACTGCATACACAGGTTCAGCCTACTCCGCTTGTTTGCCATTCCCATTATGAAATCCAGCTTACGTTTCACATCCTCTCAACTTTTACTGCATGCATTCTCATGGAACAAACCACTTGGAAAACTCGATCAACTAGCTCAGCCGCTATCAACTTTTGACGCTGTGTATGTAGTTAGCAGACGCCGAGTCGAGTCAACAAATTGGCTATTTTTCCACATTATTATTATGGAACTTGATATTAAGGTGCTTTGGCAAGAAATTATTTTCTCTTCGGCGCTACCTCATAATACCTTTGCGCGGCCCACGCTCACGATATTGTCAATATAGCCTTTGCTCGATCAGCATTTCTTCTTTGCAAGTAAACTAAACGACTTCGACGACGCTTCTACAAGTTTTCACATGGGCTTCCACAAACTTTGCAAATCCGGAAGACCAAGAATCATCATCTTTTTCTTCCTCTTCCTTCGATTTGAAGGCTTCAAGAAATTGATTAGTTTGAGTACAAAGTTTTTGCTAATAATCCTGCTTCTCCAATTCAACTGAGAAAGTTTGTTTTTCTCGGCTTTCTTCATGTTCTTGTGTGGAAACAAAAGTAATTTTATTGCTACTCTTATTAGTTTTTTGGGATTCAAGATGCAATTAGTTTCGATGGTGAAATTGGTCGTGTAATAATCGCGACGTAGAAGTCCCTACGTTTTGTTTCGTACAATTCTTCAAATTTTATAATCCCGCCAGGGGTCGCTATAGGCCCCTTAATAAATGCACACACTCGGACTTTGTTCTGGAAAGGCTTCCTCGATCCTTCGACTCGAGTGTCAGCGTTCTGAAGTTTTCTTGTTTTCCGATTCATCCACAACATAACGTAATGGATCTCTTCGACTCAAATCGCCACTCATTTCAAGAATCCGAACCGGAAATCCGACCGAATCTCTTCTCTTGAACGTCTCATCTCTCCAATTTCCTACATTGTTTCGTAGATTGTTTTATTCAAAAAGGCCATCTGGCGTATCTTTCCTTCCAACTCAACGATTGTTTGACTGACTAAGTTAGCAGGCTTCTGTCACTTCATCTCACACAACTGCTCCCATACTATTTTCAACTTACACAGTCAGCACTCCCCATCGACGCCGCTGTCACTGCCTGCCATACTGTTTTTCAAGAAATTCGAACCTCCTCCGATGCTCATCGCTTCGATGAAACCCATCGGCTCGTGTATCCGAGCGTGAAGCCTTCTTCTCTCTCTTCTCCTTCTGCTCATGTGATCATACACGGAAATTTGATATTCGCTTGCTTTGTGTACACACATGAAATAGAGCTTCATATATGTTTTCGATTCGTCCAACGATTCAGCCAAGCTTCGATGATGATGATGATGAAGCAAACGAAACGCACCATGATCAAGAGAAAGTCTTCTGCTCGCCTGTTTGCCATTTCGTTTGTTTACCTTATCTTCTGACTCGTATAACAGTAAACCACGTTCACCGTGCCTTTTTCGGGCTGCACGCTATAATTGTTCAAACCGTCCGCTCTGGTATCAAAGTCAATGAATTTTTATTGAGGAGCAGCAGTCAGCAGATAGCCGCGAAAACCGTGTTTTTCTATACCTCGTTAATTTACGACTGGGCCAGCGATACAACTCCAACTTATGTGACAGGGACGCCGGAAACCGCCGATGCACAGTAGATTAGCTCTTCGAAGTGCAGCGGGAGTGGATTTGGGCCTTGGAGAAAGCCTTTGTAATTGTAATGCATTGTAAGCCATTTATCCAGATCTCTTCAATGTCTTCCGCCAAGCTCCAGCTCTTTGAAGTCCAAGTCCCAGCTTCAGCCCTCTACTTTCCTTAATGGATAACTTGAGAGAAGCCTCGAGCGGTTTCCTGTGTAAGTCGCAAATTTTGGAGAGCGAAAAGAGCATTAAAAAAGCAGGCGGCCAGAGGAAGGAAAATGGACTCATAAAAGTGCATTGTCTTTAAAAGAGACAAGATCACAAGAGACTGAAAGATCCGCCTAAAAGATACAAGCGAAAAAGCCAGCTTTCGGACTTGAAGCGAAAAGCTTCTTCTTTTTGCTTGACAGCCTGACGAGAGTAGCAAAGAGCAGAGAAAAAGCAAACGTTTCAAATGGACCGAAGGCCGACCGGATACTCAGCCTTTTATTTTAGCAACTGCATTAGACATCCGTCCGTCTGGTTTTTTTCTAACCGTGAAAAGTCTCTGTCAATGCCAAAAATACACGCCCAATCGGAACCAAGAACCAACAAAATGCAACAATTTTCTGGGGAGGTTGAAGAAATTAATGGAGTTTTTTAGACAAGGAAACAGAAGTCGCTATTTCAAAATTCGCGCGCATTTTAAATTCCTCTCTGGCCTGAGTTCTTCGAAATGGAATTCGGTTTTGAACGGTTCAATATTTTTTTAAGCATCTAAAAAATAAAGTCAGCAAGAATTCAAAGCGTCGCTCCGAAAAGTATTCGAAGACTTCGAAGACTTCGAAGTCTTCGACGACACTCGAAACTATCCACGAAGAGCAGATGTTGAATGGCTGGATTTATTGCCTTGTTACGGAGTCAGTCCATGTTGAACAGGCACCAACGCCACTCACTCATAAGACACAACCTTTTAGTCCCGTTTGATTCCATTGAAAAACAGTGTGGAAATTAGCCGACAAACTTTTCCAAAAACTTGCGGTCTCCTCTTTGGTTTCATCGGCTTTGGACGATTCGATTGCCTTTCTTTTCTTGGATTTATCAGTGTGTGCGAGGCAAAGAGAGAAAAGAAGAGACGAAACTTTTCGTCGAGGAGAATCCACAAACTTTTCCTTATTCTTCGATGAAATGAATCCAGTCGCACTTCGCACTGTCTATGTATTCGCACCGGCTCAGCTGGAGATGAAACCAGAGGAAACGAGAGTCATTTTTATCTCCCGCATCGAGAGTCGAAGCCTTCGCATCGAAGCTTTAACATGGCGGGCAAAAGATTCATTTTTCTCTCGCCCTCGCCGCTTCCACTCGTTTTTCTTGCTTTCTTTCACATTGATTTCACTCACTCACATTTGATCCTCGTAGGGCTAATAACGATCATCGTATATAGCAAAAGAGAGAGAGAGAGCAAAAGTCAAGTGGCTTCTACTTGGAATCATCTCGAAATGCGGTTGCCTATAATTTACTTGAGCAGCTGTGACCCCAGCCCAGCAAAATTCAATGTTATTCCCAAAGAAGACAAATAAGGTGTGCCTAATTTAAAGCCAAAAGTCACAGACGTAAATGTAACGTCTATAGTAATTTATTTGGTAAATCTAAAACGATTGCCCAAAAGGCCGCCACAAGGTGGTGAGACCCCAAAAAATCTTTTTGCCTTTGAAAAACCCATATAAACATGTCTTTCACACTGGAACATATCTCGCATACATTTCTCTTTCAAGAATATCATGGAAATTCTTGCCATTTGAAAAGCATGGCTTTCTTCCTACACTTCCTGTACACTATTCCTCGATGGAATCGCACCGATTAAGCTCTTTTTGAAAAGAGTCAAAGAAGGGGAGAAAGTGCAAAGTTTGCATATGTACTTGAGAAAAAAACGCTGCCCACGTGAACGCTCCGCTATTCAAGTGTGAATCAATACAATTTGAAGCTTTGAATAAATCCCGATAGCGCTTCTGCTTCTTCCTCCCGTCCCCAAACTCCAAGGGTCATAGAGTAAAAGAGATGAGTCTGCAATTCAATGACAAGAACAAGACAAGCGAGAAGAAGCACATGGGATTTAGACCACGCTGTATTCTTGTGTTTCAAAAAACAGCGGATAGGATTCTCTCGCCAGGCTCTATGAATTCCGTGTAGAAAGATATGGCTTTTTTGGGGTCAAAGTTGCATATATGTATATATACATACAGCCTTGATTCAAAGGGAGCAAGAAACAGACGCTCAAGCATCGGAACAAAGACTTTGTGTGCCAACATGATGGATAGCAGCCTTTGGAACAAGACAAAAGCCGGACTTTTACACCAACATAGAAGAGCCACATGGAAGAATTCAAGAAATGAACAAATGTACATATAGAATCCTCTCAGTAGAGATAAATTAGCAGAGCTGAACAAAGACAAAAGTGCAAGGGGCATTCCACGTTAACGACAGCGACATGAGCCAGTGCAGTTCCTCCTCGCCGCTCTTCATAGATATCCTTGATTCTTCGCAAGTCCTTGAAAGCGTCATGGTTGCCTCTGGCCAAGTTTCTAAACTAACCTTTCTACTGTAAATGCTTTTTAAAAGCTATTAATTTTTTTCACCTGAAATCCTGAAGTGTCTGAAGTACGTGATCAATTTTGGAGCCACAACCATGATTTTAAAAAACAATTTCCAAGAAAAATGACCCTTTTGTTAATTCCTGCACAAAATTGTTGTGAACGTTTGTTGAAAACGTCCGTTAGAATTTGAGAAGCGAAATGCGTTGTC
>JAQGBJ010001630.1:0-21579 GCA_034698345.1 Sphaeridia pumilis
TACGGAATCGTAGACGCAAGCTAATCTTAAAGCAATAGCTCTGTGCTTTCAGAGGGACAAAGTCTGCCTCTCGTCGCAGTGCAAGTGTGTATAAGCAAGCAGTTTTGCCTAACTAAATGAAAGAAACACGTTTGAAAGCGTGGGCAAAAACAGAGATTAGTTAATGCTGCTGTCCACGTGCGTCTAAAGTGGTTCTAATGATAGGTAGATTATCAAGTATTTGTCAAGAATCCTATGAGATTAATATGCTGTGGAATTGAAGTTCAGATTCTGAACTTCAGAATCACAATTTAATTTCTAGTCTGTTGCTGTGGGGATGCCCGATGGGTGGTCGACTCGAACGAGTTTGAAGCCTACGGAATGAATGGAATTTTACAACTCAACTTGGTGATACATTAATATATGTACTAACTGATTAGCCATTGTGTGTGGTCTATCAAGTTTTAGAATCCGGTTCACTCTCACATGCATTCCGAAAATCTAGATATCTTTGTCCATGCTGTACGACGACATGTGACGTGGCGTCCTAGAACAGATAACATTCCTTAAAAGGCGTTATAATGCTACAACATATTTACGATCATTCCTGGAAAGCGTGCAACAACGGTCGTCCAAATCGTTCGATTCGTTGTTAGCCAGTAGTTACATGGCGGTTGATTCGATTCATTCCTGTTCATTCACGTTAATGAGCACGCTAAAAGCGCCGTTGTGGGAGCATAACATAGTAGCGTTGAAAGGGCATCGGCGGAATGGAAACGAGAACGTTTCGGCGGAGTTGTTGTTTTGCTCACCGACAAATCTCACACGCGAAACCAAAACATTGGCTCTCTCGAGCCTAATAAAAACACACGGGAAAGGCAAAATAAAGGCTACGTAATGGGTTGCGTGGCTCGTCCCAGTTGTAAACGTGTCCATGCTATAGAATGGAGAGAAGAGATTCGATACAATTCTCCTGTCCTGCCGCAAAACGTAATTTCGTAATGTTCCTCTCCCGCTCCTCACATGGCTCATTCTCTCATTGATTCAATGATGAAGCATGGGGAGAGCGCGTGAGGCAATGTTGTTGTTGTGGTCGGTGTGAGGAGGGAGGAGGAGGAGATGAATTGGACTGTGTAACACTTCTCCGGCGTAAACAGAGCAACTTTGGCTGTCGACGAGGTAACACAGAAACATTGTCGGACGGAAATCCCATTTCCAAGTCAACAACAAAAACAAACAGCATTTTGCAAGTTTTTAAGTGGAGTGAGTGTGAATACAAAGTTTTTCTGGTAAGTTTTGCAACAAGTTGTTTCTAATAATTGATACTAAAACACTAGTTATAGACGAACGGCCTTGATTCACTACTAGTTTTCTATTCAAAGAGACACGTGTGTGTATGTACACTGGTGGGAATGTTTACATACGGTGTTGTACCATGTCGTTGAGGGAATCTGTAGGTGATTGAGGTGCTATTTTTAGAGGGTCGTAGATCAATACTGGGTGAAGTGTGGCAGGCCTCGAAAAAGAATACAAAAAATAGATGATGGATTAAATTTATGGTTAATGTAATGCTTGTTTTTGTTCTAGAAAGCACCGGACTGATTGGAATTGAAGCGTCAACTACAAGTGCAAAACTCGTTACTAGCTGGCGTCCACGTTAAGAAGCGATCAAGGATTTTAGAAAGAGGTCAGAGTGCAGCAAGAGGGGAATTTTCCAAGATCGGCTGGATACCGATCGGAGAGGAAGAGGAGGTGGATTGCCTGACTTGCCGTTCGTTGAGATTATCTGTAAGTAACTCGTGTTTGGTGGTAATCTGACGTGATTATCGCTAGTTTAGTCTATTAGTGCAGTATGCACATGAGATAGCTGATTTCTTCTAAAGGTTACTAGAAGCGTGGCAGGCCATGTGCATTCAAATTGAATGAAGCTAGAAGAAATTAGTATGTGGATTGTATTGTTTTGGATGGGACAGATATATATGTACAGGGAGTTGTTCTGTTGTTTTGCAATTGGCGAATTTCAATAACAAACATGTTTGTTGCTTGTCCGTCTGAAGATGGGAATCTAACGGTTCTGCAAAATGCCATGCATCATTGATGGCGAATGGCGATTTAGCAGGAGTCGGGGAGGGATGAGGAGGAGGAGGTGCGGGATTCAGAGCCAAGGAACCTTCATTGCCTTGTATGGCATCCGAGCAGTGTGCGTTAGTTTCACAGGGTATTGCTACGTAATTTTGGCGGAGAGTAAAATGGAACGCATCTCGCAGTTTTGCGCACTTTTGAGGCATGTAATGCAACGTAAACTTTAGCGTACTACGTTGCGGAGCGCAGGTGCATTGCCCTTGGTAGTGAGCAGTGTTGTTGGCGGACGGACGGCGAGTTGAATGAGCGGTGGTGTCTGGCTTTATTGCATCTTGACGGACGCATTGTGCGAACGTATGGAGGAGTATACCAACGGCCGGGTCCGCTTTCGCTAGCGGAAGCGGTTTTCGATGGAAAGATTCGGCCATCCGTTACTTACTACTTACTGGGTTCGTTCCCGCTGAACCGAAATTTTATTGCGACGGAATGTCTGTCTGCTCTTCTCAAGCCGACGACCGGCCTTCATTACACGTGTGTTGAACTCGGCCATGGAAATTGCGACATGAAGAGCCAAGAAAACGTAAACATTTCCGTCCAGGCACACGGACACTTGAAGCTTGTGTTTTTGGAACTGGCCCGGGTTTAGTGTGGCTCCGCGGCGGAAAATGATGCGAGGAAAACCGTTTAGTTGACAGACGGGATGCCATAAATACAGAATTGATGGATGCGTGTGTATCTTTAAAGCTGTGAAAAGTATCCTTGATTAAGGTATCTTACGAGGTCTACTGGTTGGTAGGTAAATATTTGATGATTAATAACAAGAAGGAATTGCGTAAGACGTCGTCGCGGTGGATTCACCACGTACAGTTCTTTTGTATAAGATTGGTTTTCTCAAAGTTTTGATAAGGAATAATCTAGAAGACTAGTAGAAGACAAGGAACGGTGAAATGGAATGTGGGATGTTCAAGTGATATCTTTCAGGGATTGTCAACTACAAATATTTTCGCCATTGGTTCTCTTTTTAAAGCTAACTAAAAGTTGTGGTTGTGATATTAAACTGTTAGTTTCTAGTGAACAAACATGAAGAAGATTAGATATTGAAGAAATCTGGCGACGACAGAAGACAAAGTGGAAGTAGTGTTTGCTGATTTTGTGAAACCATATGTGATGGACATGGAGAAGGAAGAAAGTAGATGGTGGATTTCGGTGTGTTATTTTAGAAAAGTTGTTTTTAGGAGCTTATCGGTTGGAAAATAGTTGTCGAATGTCATTGAGTTTATATGAAATATCGGGACGCGTGTTTGATTAGTGTGATGATAAGAAGGCGGACAGATGGTTGATATCGGAGCGGCGGAAGATAGATTTAATTGCACTGGCATTGTGGTGGCCGATAGGTTACAACTGAGCTGACTGATGAAAGGCAGTTGTGATGCAATTCGGATTGTTTGTGTAGTAGAAGATGAAACAATGTGTTTTTGATAGAGGTTCAGAATCTTATCGGAAAGGTTAGTTGGGTTGGGGTTTTGGAGAAATGAGCTAAACAAAGTTTTCCAAGAATCGACAAGTTGAGGTACTAATTTAGTGTGTATTGTTTTGAAAGTGGAAACGAGTGGCAGGATATGTGTTTGTGGATCCTTTGTAGTCTGGAAAAAGGACTTGCTATTGGAAGGAGCGCGGTTTGTTGTGGGTAACAAAGGGTTTTGCAGATTTTAGTGAGAAGAAAGAAGAAGGATACGTTGTTGATATTACGTGAGTCATATGACGAACAAAGAAATAGAGAGAGATGAGCTTGGAGAGAAGAAGGGAACAAGACAAATGGCATGGAGCCATAGGGTACGAAGTAGAAGTTGCGAGCACGGACTGGACGGAGGCTTGCGAATTTTGCAAATGGCAAATGTTTGGCTCGTGTTGGGGTATAAAAAGTTTATTACGATATACGAGTATTTGCCCTCTTGTTCGGTTGCCCTTGAACCAAGGCGGTGGGAATAACATGGACGAATCTAATGTATACATACAAAATGAACACGACTTGAACGGATGGATGGATGCATAGCTACATGTTGCCGAATGCTGGGCCGCCGTCAGCGTCTGCTGTATTAGCCACCACGGTGGTGGTCTTGGCGAATTTGTGTGAGTGAGACGGGCTGCGGGAGTTGTAATAGAGAGACGACACTGGTATCGGCTGGCAATGTTTGTAAACGATGTAAATATGAGGATTGGTTAAAAATACTTGGTTTTTGAGGGTCACCAGTTGGAAGGATCGGAGAGTTTGGGATGGAAGTAGGTTGGCTTAGGATTAGTTGATGAGATGGCTTTTTGAGTTTATTTTTAAAGATTTTGAAGGATACCAGTGCAATCACCTGGTTAGTTGGGATGTTGTGGTCCGTGTGTTTATAAAGAAGAAGAAGAAGTTTTTACCTGTTCTTTTTATTGTGGTTCTGATCGGGAGACTGGCGGCCGAGTCGAGAGATGGATGCTGGTAAATGGACATTGGAAAAATGGCGAAGATGGTCAGGTTGATGAATGAGAAAAGAAGAAGAAGTGCGAGGGCTTGGTGTAAGGTGGATGGACCGAGTGTTTGAAGATAAACAGTATAACGTAGTAGTTAAATGGTTTGATATTGTTTACCTGGCTGGTTGGATGGGTTGATGTTGTGAGTGAGTGAGTGAGGGGAAAGGTGGCTGCACTTTGTAATGTTGATGGATGGAAAAATATATAACTGACTTGAGTGATGCAGTTTGAGTAAATTTATTCCTGTCATCCGAGAGATCATCATGAAAGACGGGTTTCAATGGTCTGATATAAAGTGGAAGAGAAAAAGAAGAAGTTTTGTGTGTTTTAGGATGAGGTATTATTATATAGTTGAAGAATGTTGTGTATAAATATACGTAAAGGAATTTGAAGTAAAGTTATGACATGAATATGGCGGTAAGGTGAGCTGTGAGATGGTGATTAAGATAATTTGTGTTAGATTGCCGTCTTGGTCTTGCTGTTAGTGGCTTTTCTCATTCACTGTTTGTTGATCATGTGTGGAGAATGTTGTTGTAAACACGGGGAGGTGGTGGAGGTTCAATCAACTTTTCTGCAGGTAAGCAGCTGAAGTTATCGCTGCCAGGTTATCGAAGAAGAGTGCAGAAAGAAAGGTAAACGCTGTTGTTGTTGTTGTGGTAATGGAGGCTAACAGGGGAAGGAAGTGGTGATGACGGAAGGGTTGACGAATGTGCAGGTTTATTTGCGCTAGGACTGTAGGAAGAAGGTGATAGAGACGGCGACAGGTGTGCGAGTTGGAATGAAAGGGTTGACTCGTGTCATTGTTTGTGGTGGTTGATGGGGCTGGTTGGGTAGCCTTTGGATGAGGCCTTATCCTTGACATTGAGCGTAATGGTTTTGAAGCGAGTTGGTGTAAACAAAGCTTGAGTGATATAGGAGATTTGCAAGGGATTTGAGTGTGTTGTGAAGACAAGTAATGAATAATTGTACTAGTAGATTTGTAAGATATGATGGAACTTTGTGATTGAAACTAATGAAGATTTTTTAATTTATTGCAGGAAGTTTTGGTGCTGCTGCTACTAACTAAGAGTGGACACTTTGGCGAAGACGACTTGGTTCAAGTACACAATGCCAGCAAAGAGTGACCCGGGCTACTATAAAATCGTTACGAGCATGGGTTCTCTGAATGAAATTGGAAATTACTGGCAATCTGTGCCGAACAATTCACCGTCGAGCAAGTTGGACTATATGCATGAGGCGGCGGGAGTGAGCAGGATGATGCGAAAAGAATTGGACGGGTCTGGAGGTCCGATTCTGGATGGGAATTTTGATGAAGAGGCGGAGAATGAGAGGGGCGTTGACGACAGTTGTTCGGAGAATGAATGTGACATGGATGTGGACATGCTGATTTTGAGTGTCCGTGAAAAGCTCAAGATGGGGAGCCGACTTCCGTTTAACTCTTCTGATCTCTGGACACGAGGGACTTCCAAGTTTTTGGATGACGACGAGGAGGAGGACGAGCAAGAGACGGAGAATGAAGGGTTCGTGGGAGGATTGAAGTCAGCTCATAAGTCAAGTTCCAATACTAGCTGCACGACTGAAGGAAGTTTGAACAAGTTGAGATCTGTGGCGTCGCATTCTCGTCTTAGACATGTTAATAGTTGTACATCGTTTGGTAATCAGCAACAGAGTCAGTATCAACAAGGTTCTTACAACAGTAAGCAGATCATCAATGGAGGAGGAATCAGCAAGAGTCATCATCGAGCTCCGTTTTGGTCTTCAAAGCTGAGTCAGTTTTCGAAAAAGAAGTTTCCGCAAGGGTACAATTTGCTGCAAGAGCTTTTGGAGTCTGGAAGTTTGATCAAAGAAGCTGTGAGGAGGATCAACAAGACGAGCAGCTTGTATGCCCCGACGAAACCGACTGAGTCTATCACCAGCGATGCATGCTTATCTCCTGGTTTTCGTAATGAGGCTGATTTTTCGGATATTCACCCTCAAATAGGATCTCCTGTTACTAGAAATATTGTTTGCTAAGTCTGATTTTACACAGGATTTCTGTTGATTAAATTGTACAAATATTTATATGGATAGTTGAATATCTGTAAACGGGAGGGAGAATTCAAAGGAATGTCATGTCAGTCTTTAATTAGTTGAATGTGTGAAGGATGATTTTGTAACTCAGTAAGGAAGGGGTTATTCGTCAGAAAGGGGTTTGTCTAACAGTCCAGTATCGCACTGAAACGCTTATAGCATGTTCGTTTACTGTTTATTATTTGTAAGGTTCATGTCAAGTATGTACTTCCTGTCAACTATAGCATTTATGTTTTGATACGAAATGTTATCATCGTTGTTGTTGTGATTATTGATGTATCAATATTGTTGATGACGTTAAATGTCCTTGACTTTCTTAACGAAAACTACCTGATTTTGTGATGCGTGTTAATACACACAAACATTTACGACACCAAAAATGTTGACGTATATTTTTAGCTGTAGGCATGTGTACTGATTCGGCTAAAATTAGAAAAAAGACAAATAAAACTGCAGAAGACGTGCAGTAAAAATTAACAACAAGTTTCATTCCGTTGTACTCATTTATAGGCAAGTAGATGAGCGTCATGTACCTTCAGTTGCAACAATCAAGAATACAAATTACAAAAACACTTGACTCTTCTAGTCTCAACGCGTAATACAACCTTATGTTATCCGACAAAATACAAATTAAAATACAGTATTTTCTCATTAACTGAAAGACTGGATTATAGTTGTGAAGGACTATTGCTAGCAGAACTACCAGAGCTCAATGTTTCTTCTTTCTTGGGCTTCTTGTGTTCATGATGACGATGCTTGTGCTTATGTTTATGCTTCTTCTTCTTTTCCTTCTTTTTCTTGTTCTGGAAACAATCAGAATTATGAATACAATTAAAGCAGGTACTCGTTTGGTATATAAGGCTATTCTCCAGTTCGACATTTAAGCGTAGTTTTATCTCAATCATGAATCGAAATTGTCTTGCCTTGGAATGATGATGATGGTGCTTCTTAGTCGGAGGTTGATCTTCTTTATCTTTGCTCTTTTCTCGGTCTCTGTCCCGCGATCGCGATTTTTCTTTCTCCCGCTCTCGGGATCCTTTACGCGATTCTTCCGTTTCTCGGTCCTTGAACATTCCTGGTTCGAATGATGTTGGAAGAGATGTGTCCATAGTTTCTGGAAGTTCTCCAGAATTGTCCGACGCCATAGATTCTCGCTTGGAAGACAAAACTTTAGCAGCCACCATTTGAGGGGGCTCCGCTTCAATCATATCGGGCATCTCCTAAAATGATGAAAAGATTTAAGGATATACAGTGTCATGCACAGTAATTATGAGATAAACAAATGACAATGACATACCCTTCTGTAATCTTCAACGCCTTCACGAGTCGTTAAGGGTGACTTTCGTCTTGATGCTATTTCCATTTCGTCCCCTCGATCTTCATTTATCAGACACAGCGGTTTCCTCGTTCCAAATAAAGTGAAGTACAAGTCCACTAAAGCACAGCGAATTTTGGCGTCGATGCTAAATTTACGACTACAAGAAAAGAACAGGATATTGGAGTTAGTCGGCAACACTTGTAAACATAATGAATGCTGTTTGAAAAGAGCTTACTTGAATGCGTCCCATAATCTTACTGCTATGGTCCGATGTTGGAAAGGTGATTTTGTCTTTCGACGTTCTCCCTAAAGAAATCATCAGATTCAGACATTACATGGAGCTTAGCGATTGCAGAAAGCCAGTTAAGTCCAGGTTTTCATACCTGCTTTTCGGTAAGGGTACCGATTACTAGTTGGCATAAGTCGTACCGCATACGGGGTAAAGGGTCGGCTTCTATTATATCTAGTAGGTATTCTGCATCTCTCAAGGCACCATCAGTCTTTGTGTAATCCACCAACGCTTCCAAAGCAGCTAGTCGAACATCTAGGAAAGAAGAACAGGTTAGACAAAAATGTCATACTAATGCCACCACACTAGTGTGTTAGATAACCCACCATAAAACTGATGTGGAGCTGTATAGCCTTTGAAAATATTGATGTTGTTTGGAATGTGGCCAAACTTCTGCAGCTTCCTCAAGGCACGCAGACACTCGACAGTCACAGTGAACTTATACGAATGCAGCATTTTTTCCAAGTTCAAGCACCTTGTAATTTCCTCTAGAATCGAACGTGTGTCGGTAGATAAAGACTCGGCGGTGATATCAGATCTATTAAAAAATACAACAAATATGAGTCGAAGCACATAAGCGAAGCAAGGGACCCAAGAATGACATTTTATGAAACAACGGTACTTACCCTACGTGGGCATAAGCTACCACTGGAGTAACGGTATTTCCCAGAGCAGACACCAATGCAGCCCGATAGTAATTATCTGACAGCTGATTTTTGCTGTTATCATTGTATTTGAAGAGGTCTAACAGGAACTTCAAGACATCTGCAGGACAAACTCCAGTAGAAGTTCGTAGGGTAGCAACAGCTACCGGTATCGTCTGAAACAAAATAAAATGGTACAGTCAAGTTATGCGGAATATAAACAAACACGCTTGTACGGGAAATACTGCATACCTTTTGCAGAAAATAGTGCTGCAAGTTCGAAAAGTCATTGTGTTTGACTATTTGTGGGCAAGAAAATGATCCAAAAAGTTTTCTGAAAGTTTCCAATAAGGCTGTCGGCCCAGTCCAGTTGGACACCATGGCATTTGCCACCTACCACAGACACGACCCCGAAATTATACTTGGCATTCATCTATATTATTGCTGGATCTAAGTCATCATTGTACCTTTGCTAAGCAGTAGCAAGCCTGACATCTGACTTTGTAGTAAGCTTGCTCATTGGTAATAACATCACTCAAGGCCTGCCTTGTTTGTTGAGTCAAATGCCTATGGAACCAATTCCAGATTGAAGTTATTGCAATAATTCAGCAAGCTGTCGCTGACAAAAACCTTACGCTTCAAGTGCCCAAATGGCTTCAAGCTGAGCAGTTATGTCCCGTTCATGCCGTAACTGATACTGCCACTGAAAATCTGGTTGACGTGTGTCAACCGCTCTGATGAGCGTCATGTCTGGGTCAAGCCGTATCCATAACACAGGAGAATCCGTGCTGTGAAAATTTAATGTTTGATAATTTAGTCGTTAACACCTTGAAAAAATATCACAATTCATCAGTGAACAAATTAAGCTTACTCCATGGCAGTGAGGTCCATATCTACTTCTTCCCCAGTGCATAACGGGATCTTCTTTTTCTTCTGCCTTCGACTTTTGGAATGACACACGATGTCTGCTTTGGAATGTGTGTTCTCGATTTGCAGAACATGTTTGAAAGTTCCGTCAAGTTCTTGCAAAGCAACAGTTAGTGGTCCAACGTACTTTCTGACACCTAGCTGTTGCAAGCATTCTTGCTTTAGCTCAAGTTCCACGGTGTTTCTAGGAGAGATCGCGTTGGTTAATTTTCATTCTCTACAGTCCCATACTTTGCGCAAGTACCTTTTCCGATTGAAAACGAAGGACATATGAAACCGAACGTGGCCTCCTTGCCTGACCCACTGGTCCATAAAAACTGTCATGTCCTTTCCGGTAACAGTAAATATTGCACGCGTGAAAGAACTAGTGCTTATTAGCATCGGGTTTGATGGATTCGTACCTGGTCCTGAAGATATAAACAATGAACTTACATGCAATCGAACATTAATACACACGTGAACGTGAAATTGACTCTCACCACTGGCGCTAGTTGTAGCAGATGCTGGTGCTGGTAGGGCCATCATACCCTTTCCGGCTTGATGCAGTTGAGAAATATAGATGGATGCTAGTGACAGCTGCTTATTCAGTACCTTTAAATACGAATTTTTGTCATTAGACTTCCAGTTAGATAGCGCTAATATATCTGATTTCAAGTAAGAAGAATACCTGCAGAAGCAGTTGGCTACCGATCCTGTGCTCCAACATCCGAACAACAAGATGAGCCTTCTTGGCATATATTTCCAAATATTTCGGTGAAACAGTTTGTGGATTCTCCAACATAAAGTGATGCGTGCTTTCTCCAATCTATAAAGATATTCAAAGGATATCAAAGTTTTTCGGGGCTTGCAGATTGAATATTATTATATTAGTTGCATCCTAACGTTTACTTGAGGAGGTGGAAGTCGTAGATTAGAACTGCTATTGCTGTTGCTTCCAAGCGCTAAGCTTTTACTAGCTGAACCATTCCCGAGCATGCTTGGATCTAAGATCACGCCCCCATGTTGTTGTTCATACTTCAGTACTTCTTGAAGTTCCTATTAGAAACCAGAAAAAATGTTATTTTATGCACTTACAGTCAGATTTCAAAAACACTTTTATCCGTTCACTCTTACCGAATGAATCCAGTAGCGATAGTCGTTATTTCCGAAGAATTTTTTCAAGTAAAGTCCACTCAAATAATTTGATATTCCTTTCGATAGCCAGGCGTCCGATGTTTGCTGACAAGAAATATAACAGGAGTAGAACTGTTCTGCGATAGATAAGGCTAAGAATCTTCGGGTGACGTAGGTCTGGTCGATAATGGCAGAGGTATGTAGCAGGTTCGTGCTGTGGAAATAAGTTCAAAGTCAGAAGAACATCGATCAAAAATCAAAACTGTCCTTAGACCGCCAAAATCATAATATTAAAAGTTCCTCACTCTAAAATTGACATGGACGAGAAGGATGTAAGATCTTCATACACATGATTGCAATACACGTGTTTAAAGCTTCCGTAAGGGAATCTAGCATCTAACGACTCTTCGTAGAACTCGAACACCTGTAAAGAAATGTAAACTTGTAAACTTTGTACCGGCATGTGCACAAAAACCAGTGTATTCACAGTTACTAACCTCATGAAGAAATCTGGAAGTCCATCTCAACAGATGCAACAAGCCTGGCAGACAGAAATGCACAATCTCATGCATATTTGGGTCAATGTAAGTTTCAAATGGTCCAACAGCAACACCAATATTAGGAGCTGCCGTTGGTACAGACAAGTAATAATGGTAAGTTTTCCTTCGAGAGCCATCTGCAGTTTGAATTATGTCCACCAGATCCCCGCAGGATACAGCCGTTAGAGATTCATCGACAGTGAAATCCAATCGCCACGGACAAACTTCGGAATACGTATCGATGCATGGAAACCAGAGTCTTGAACTGTTTTCATACCTTGTAGAGAACATGTGGGCTTTCTGCAAAAGTATATATCATGTGACTACTTGCCCTGCCCTACACAGCGAATTTCTCACACTCAAAACTCACCTCAGGTCCATTTGCATCTTCTGGAACAAAAAAGTACAACCCTCCTTGTGGATCTTCAATGGAATACTCCATGCTGATTCGGAAAGGTCTTCCTTCGGCAATCAAATGGGAGGCTTCTTCTGGTAACCGAATGAGCAGCTCACCTATTAAATTTAGTGTCCACATGAGTACGAAGACATTTACACATAATTTTCACCGACTGCTAATGTTCACCTCCACCAGCATCAGGATCGCCTTCCGCAACAGCCCTCTTGTGATCATTGGCGAATGAATCCAAACTGTACGTGGCATTCTCCTTATCCGAAATATCCAAAGTCAAATCATAGTAGCCGAATTCTGGAATTTCGTACGTGTCATTCAACATAATCTTGTAGATCTTGCACTGTTTCGCATTTAGCTTCACAACTCTCAGCTTCTGCCGTTTCGGAACGAGGGTAAGCTCTACATGCCCCTGCAACGTGAGAAATTTGACATTTGAGAAATTTGATCCATCCATTACAATTCGCAGTTGGTGATGACAAGCTGCTTACAATGACGGTTTTCATTTGGAGACTGATACTGGTTAAGCTGACTTTCTGATGGGTCGTGCTAGAAAAAATCAAATACAGCATAAGACAAGGCTACGTTGGTAACAGAAAATACAAAAAGGATTAAATACTCATAACTTATAAGGCCGAGTCTCTTCCGGTGTCCGGTCGAATTTGCTCGGTGGTGTACTCATGGTTGCAAGGACTTGGGATCGCAAAGATCCTGATCCTAAAGCGATTATTCAAGTGCTTCTAAATTTGACAAATTCATGTCAAAAACATTTCTGGATACAACGATCCCTCGTAGGCTGTTGACAAAAATTCGACAAGCTTAAACAGCGTTGAAGTTAACGTTTATAAAAATTACCAGCAGGCAAATTAGTCAGATTTACAGATATCCTTACCTTGGAAACTTCGTAGACCGTTTTGGAAAAAACTGTTCTCATTACTTTCGCACCTACAACAATAAGTTTTGGTAATTGAAGAGTTTTAATTTCTATTTGGATACTAGCCGGCATTTGGCATTGGCTCGGAACATAAACATAAATCCTCACCATCAATCGCGCGCGAGTAGTATTTCACATTTTGGGAACTGAAACCGCAACAAATGTTCGAATTTGGCGCCTCTACAAATGCTGTCATTGAGTAAAACCCAAACAGTAAACAACCAGGTTCAGCTAATATCGAATCCGCTGTCTGAAGAAATGAGTATTCTGTCGGTTCAAATGCACAGTATTTAGTGGATGACCAGCTTAATGTCCGTGTTTTGTCCATGAAAATTACAGAAATATAGTTCGTTTTAAGGAACGAAAGGATTTAGAGAGAAGCAAAAGCAGTAATGGGTTAGGTTAACCGACAACCGCACGTCTACAGACAAATCGTCGTTCGCTGTCAAAGGGATTTCAAAACCTTTCGGTTCTTGGTCGTCAAATTTAGTTTGTTTTCGGTTTTTATATTTCTGTCCGACAAACAAAATAATACCTGTTTGATTTCATCGTTCATTTATAAGGCAGGCATATCTTGGAGTCATCGAGAGATTTTGATTGACTTCACCACATAGCGTTTGATTACATACATGGAGATCAGCGCGAAGAATGTCTTCGGCTTACATAGGCAGGCAGGAGGAGGTATACTCAA
This sequence comes from Sphaeridia pumilis, assembly GCA_034698345.1. Taxonomy (NCBI): domain Eukaryota; kingdom Metazoa; phylum Arthropoda; class Collembola; order Symphypleona; family Sminthurididae; genus Sphaeridia; species Sphaeridia pumilis. Next base: position 13,507 of record JAQGBJ010001630.1, read on the forward strand.
TGACTCATTTTGGCTCGCTTCAGCTTTGACCATACCATTCACATATGTACGCAATGTTAACAAGTGGAGATTCATTGACCTGCGCTACAAAAGTTTCTATGCACATTTGGTCCTGTGCGTTGTGTATGTGTTTTGTGGACCGTTGTAAATACATATGATAGGCTACGGCTCGATTTCTTCGGCTGATCCCTTCAAATTGACCATACAATTAAAATTCACTGTTAATTTTGTTGTTTTTCAAAAATTCGGATGCACTAATAAGTGTTTTTCAAGTGTTTGTTGCGAATTTACCTGGTGCGAGTCCGGAATCTCAAGTGACGGCCGTACCCGGAAATGAATCAGCTTCGTTCGTTTATCTCGTTTTCTGACTGTTCTTCTGTTTATGATTAGGTGATCGTTGGTGTTTTTTCTGAAGCAGTTGTAGTTATAAAATTTTGAACGGTAAGTGGTTGAGAAATACTGGATGAAAAACTATCAATGTAACTATATCTAAATATCTCAATTTTACTTTTCAGATGTGGCCTTAGACGACAGAAAAGACGACAATTTCTACGCAACTAGCAACATTTTGACAATGCAAGACGTTCACGATTCGATTGTTGAAACGATGTTCGTGTTCGATACCTGATTCATGTGTAAATGAAGGAGAAAAGACTGCAGAAGAATCTACTGAGACAGCTACAAAGTTTGCGGATTTGCCAAGGATATTATTTTGGACGAAACGGTGGTTGCTTCAAGTTCTAGTCATCGTCGAAACTTTGTTGTAAATGGCACAAGTTTCCGTGGACCTTGGTCACCATCCTGAAGATGCGGCAGAAAAGTTTCCAGAGTTAGATCTGCAAATACCTGAAGGTATGTTACAAATTTCGGATTGAAGGTTTTAATATTTTGGATTAACGTTTTGGATTTCAAAAGATAATTGCCTTGATACTACTTGTGCTACGCTGCGACGTTCCTCGATTTTGTTTGTGCTCATTTTGTAGGGGTTGGAAAAAGAGTTGATTGTTTCAGGTTGAAGATCGAAAAGAAGTCGAAGAAGTTTGAATTTGGGAACTAAGATCAGTGTGTGTCTTTGTGCCTTACCCAGGTGTGGGTGGAGATGGAATCCAATCTCTTGTCAGTTGACAGTTGGAGAGGATAATCGGTCGTTTCCAGGGCTAGACTGCCAGCTTGTAAAAGTGTGTGTGTGTGTAATGTTTCAAACACTTATCTTAACCAGTATATTCATCGAAATCACATTGCTTTGGGATAATGAAATTTTGTTGTTTCTTTTTGTAGACGTGAAGTAAGCTGAAGTAGGAATATCAGGTGTTTGGAAGATCAGCGTGATAGCCGGAAAAGGATTGTCACTTATGAATCTTGAAGATTAACTTACAGCTAATCTAAGACATGCTGGTTTGTTGTCGTTTATTCGGTGAACATTTGACCGCCAATTTTGGCTTCTCAGTGTCAAAGAGATCATGTAGAGGTTACGTCTATTGAATATTTTTGGATCCTGCTAACCATGTTCTGTCAGAAGATCTCATCCCACAGAAGATCAAACGGAAAGAGTCAGTGATGATTCATGTCGCTGTTTGTGTTTTGGTCTTGGACACTAAAAGTAGATGGAATCAATATATGTTCGATGTCATAGTCAGTCGTATGATTGAGGGCGTGTGATGTTTGACCTTTTGTATTTTGGCGATGGAATGTACAGGAGCATTGTTGTGCTTGGAGGAAGATTATATATTACTTGAGTCAGGAGGAAGAAGAAGAAGTAAGGTGTAACATGAGTGGAGGGCGATTATGATTACAATTGTTGTTGGTGATGAGGATGACTGTAAATGTAAATTGAGCGTCGTCAACTGACTATAACTGCGAGCGACACACGTGGTTGTGAATTATCGCAACGAAAGAAGGATCGCTGGGTGCGCCCGGGGAGCTTCTAATAAACGCTGAAGCTTTAATGACCTCCAAAGAGGATATTGAGGATACGCGCCGTGTTGAATGAGCGATGCATCATTTAAGCTCGGTTCTTGTCCATCCATCGAATCGAACATGCTCACGTTTTGTGCCTTACTTGTACGCTTTCACACGATGATGATCATCCAGTCGAGTGAATATTAATGAACGACAGGGATGGATCGACGTGAAACGGAGTAGAAGCTCCAACGAACAAATAGCGAGAGGAAGGCGAGAATCATAAAAATTAGCAACGTCCTGGAATGCCGGAGCAGAATTTAATGGATGAGTGAAATTCGAAGCGCGAACAATACTTGAACAAGTTGATGTTTTGTTCACATATGATTCACTCGAGTTACAAAAGTTGAACACAATGAGGATCCTATGGTCGACAAGGAGATTTGATCGAATTGAACAGATGCTATTTTGATGCATCAGTCGTCTTTCAGTCAGTCAGTCAAATTCATAGTCAGCTCTTTGTTAAAATCTCGGGGCTATTATATATCATAAGCTGCTAATGTACATTGACTGAGTCGCAAAAAGTTTTGAATTGTCGGATGTTTGTGTACCTGTGTGTTATTGTAATCTTTGTACAAAAATTGTATCTGGTTGCATACAGCAAGTTGTTAAGCACACAAGGTAACAAGTTGGGCAGGTAATGGTTACATTATTATCGATGTAATCGAGGGAAAGGTCAAGTAGGCGGCAAGTGTTTCGATTGATTTTTTAACCAACAAGTGCAACGATTATATGCGTTTGTAGTGAGGGCATTAACGTGTTCAAATTCCAATATTAATGAAGTGGGAGTGAGTGATTAAGAAAGCTCCGTTGCATAACTTGTGTTGATGGAAATGGAACGACTGATGATGCGGGATCGAACATTAAAATTGGGTATGTTATTACGTTTTCGTTAATTTGATTCAAGGTGCATCTGCTGGTGGAAAAATCTGTATGCGGTAATTGCTGTTTGCCGAGTTAAAAGTCTTGGAGCAAACTAGTAATTGAATCAGGTGTTCTCGTTTGACGGCGTCTACATATAAATGTATATAATTGGCTCGAGTTTTTCCCCAAACTGTGTAAACGATTGTCGACGTTGTTTCCTCGACTTGAGTTGTTGTAAGCCGCAAAAATGCGGTTGAATCTCAAAAGTTGTGAACAGCAGTTTACCGCAAATACATTTTGAAAATACTTTATTTTGTACGTCCGATTAGTGGATTGAAACGGTTTCGTAGCCACCACATGATTTTGCACGTGTTTTTGTTGTTGAGGATGCTGACAGTCGATCGGTGGGGTTTTGAAGAAATGGCAAAATTTCGCCAACGGCCCTCGATAAATTGTGTGTGCCGTAATCAAAATGAGGACTGACTGAGAGTAAAGGACGAAGTAAATAAGAGTGCATTTGATGACGCTGCCACAAATGGGTTTATTTTATCAGAATCAGTGGCGTATCCGGTCATATGAGGTACATGTAAAGTCTGTTAAATGTTGTACGAGTTTTTACACTACTTTATACGGCGGTTTAACTGAGGATTATCGTTGTTTTTTATGCGTTTGATAAAAGGAATTAATTAGGAAGCGCGGAATAGTTGCCCAGTGAGTGGGGTCGTTCCTGTTTTTAATTCCTGTTTTTCGAGGGATGCAAGTAGTAAAATGTGTCTTGTCGACAGCGTCGGATGGACCTCATTGTTGTAGGGCAAGAAGCTGAAAAGTTGTTGAAGAAGAAGAGTTTAGTAGGCAACATAAATAGGGGTTGATAATTTTTACAGGTTGGAAGAGCGTGTGGAGGCTATTTAATTATGACTGTGAATTGCAGTTGTAGCAGAGATGTAGAAAGACTGTAGGAATTTGCAGTTTGGCAGTGCCAAAAATCAAGGGGTTGCTGCGGTGTACGAAGAATATAAAGTGCATACTTGGAAAAGCGGTAACGAAAATGAATTTCGATGGGGCAGGTAACGAAGGAATAAAAGGGTTTGGGACTGGGCTAATGGCGAAAAATTCCTGTAGGATGACCGCCGTTCGACCGAAGAGGAAGGCTACTTGATATTTCGGAAATGATAGCTTCTGGTATGGCGTTTCCCAAATTGAGGGAGTGGGTTTCTTAAACGTTAACGTTGGTGGTTCTCTGGTGAATCGTTGGCCGAGAATACGGTCATACATCCAAGTAATTGCCGAGGACACATTCTGAAAACAGGGCAGGGATTTTGTTTCGGCTACGGACGGACAGGAATACTTGAAAAAGAACGGGAGTGTTGCATGTTTGGCAGAGCTATTGTTATGGATGGGCAACAGGTGTTTTTGGATGAGCCGTGTGTGTGTGTTTAAAATTGTTCTCGTTACCCAGTCAAATGTGTGATGTCGACTGTGGTGAAGGAAGGTCGTTTGAGTTTATCTATTATCTGCAAGTGCGTAATAATGAGAGAAAAATATATGGCTGTGATGAACTTGTGACGTTTTGAAAGTTTGATTATATTATAGATTTAAAGAGTTATTTGTGAACTGGGGACGGGGAAGTATTGCGGGAGGATTCTCGGTTTCCTTTGTTTCTCAGGAAATTAGGAGGGATGAGTCGTAATAGTTTGAAGGAGTTGGAAGGCAGAAGGGTTGGTGGAGGATGAGCTGGAAAAATCCAGGTAAATTGAGGTGATAAGAAGAAGACGAGGAAAAGCAGAGGGTGCGTCTTACTGACTGACTGACTGAGAGAGAGAGGGAAGGAGGGAAAGCAAACGGCGGAGATTTCGGCTGGAAGAAGAAGAAGAGTATGTTTGTAATGATGAGCAGGCGGAACAGGTAGGTGATTGCAGGTGGAAAATAATAAGTGAGTGCAGGTGAGGTTCGGGCTATTGCGGGGATAAGATGGAGGTGGTTTGTAGAGGAATTCTTTTGTGGATGGCGTTGGAGGGTTGAGATGATGATCATGTTGTGATGAGGAAGGAATGTGGGGATGAAACGGAGCTCAGGTTGAATATATGTTGTAGTGACTGACTACTATCTACTGTAACTAAATGAGAAAGAAGAATAGCAAGGTGAATCGACGACGACGGAGGAAAAGTTGTTGGTGGTGGGACGGCGGCAACTTGTTCAAGAAGTTGACTAGAAGACAAGACGAGAACCGTTTGAGAGGATGGTTAGTCGTTACAAGAGTGGTACAAGAACAAGTTGATTTCCTGAGCGTTGCGAATCTTTGTTCGATAGATATAACTATAACGTAAAGTGTGTGAGTGTTGTGTGATTCGAATGAATTAATATTATGTGAGTGTTTGATTGGAATGACGATAACCGGTCTTGGTCTCTTGTGTCGACTGACTGAGTACACAAGGTTCTTCTTGTTAAGCAGAGGGTTAAGTGTCCAAAGGGTTGAGTCGTTGAATGTGGGCCTAAAATTCCGTTGGCGTTGTTTCTTCAGTCAGTTATGCAACAAGAGCCAAATTAATCATTGTTTAGGTGGATCGATGAGGGATGATTGAGCAGGTGGCAGTAGGTTGGATAGTATTGCGAATTTGGCAAGAAAGGTTGACAGGACATGTGAGATATTGTCGCTTATAGGTTTTGAAGGTGATATTAGTTAAGGAAAAGTAGGAAACATTAGGAGTGGTTTGTAATAGATTCTGAGAAGAAGAAGGTTAGGAGGACTGGACGGATCCGGAGACGACGGTGGTCCTCCTGGCTGGAGACAGGGCTTGGTAACGGGAGAGAAGAAGAAGAAGAAGATGAAAGTTTTTGAAATTTTACCTGGCCCGTTTGTATTATTACCACGTTTCTTTCTGGAGGCTGATGATGTATACTTACCTGTGTAGACATAAAAGTTATTGTTGTTGCTGAGGAGAACAAAGTTGGTTGTTGCTGGACAGAGTTGACTGAAGAGATCTTGTTACAGCCTTTGAATGGACCGAAGAAGACAATATAGGGAAGATGAGAACAAGTTGAAGAAAGAATAGAAAGAATCCGGACTCGCAGGTTTTTGGTTGTATAGAATAGTTAATGGCTGACCAGGAACGTTTCGGAGTTTTTTTGGAAGAGACTGACTGAGAAGAATGTGGCTTTATGAGAGAGGTTGGATATGATTATTATTTAATTACGGTGAGGAAGATGGTAGGATTAAGTAAGGTTTTGTAAATTGAGGAGAAAAAATACGCCCGGATGTTTTGGAGGAAGTTGTTACTTTGTTACTTTAGGTTATAAATGTTTGGACGAGAGTAACGAGGTAATTAATTAATTGTGGACGAGGTCCGTTTACTGCTTGTTGAAAGTATGGAGATGGAGGAAGGATCGATATTTTTGTTTGGGAAATGATGAAAGTTTGATATTACAAAGAGTGGGGGGGGGATGTAATGGAATAATTTATGTTGGCTTTCACTGGGCGTTTGATAGAGTCTGGAGTTGGACCTTGATCTTTTGGTACAGGTGGAAGAGGAAGAGAAGCTGAATACGGAAGAAGTTGGCAGAGAAAGTAATAGCTTTCTTTTGATAGTCAGGCGAAGAAAGTTGAGGCAGGTTATTATTTTAGTTGGCCATTTTTAGAAGGGTTATAATAAAGTAGAAACAAGTATGGTACATAGCTTGTGGACAAGTGAACCTTGTGGAATTTGGAGGGCAACGTTATAAAGAGAACAAGACCGGTTACAAAAATTCATGAATTTTGTCATAGATTTAAGATGAAGGCGGCGGCGGCAGTACAAGGAAGGACGGAAATACCTACGGTATAAAATGGCAAGAAAGAGCCGCTGAAGTGTTCGCCGTGTATTTTATGACCATGTTTGTCCAGAGATAATGTGTGAAAAATTGAGCAAGTTTGATGGTGAATCATTGTGAAGAGGGGTTCGTCGTGGGAGTTTAAGAGACTAAAGTTGCGTATTTTATTGTGAAGGTGAAGAGTGGAGGTTGCCCGACTTTCGCATGTTTGCGTGTTGGTTACAATCAAAGACAGTGGGAATTTTGCAATAATAATGGCTCATTACGAGGTTGAATTGTGGACAAAGTGTTGTGGTGAATGATGGGGAATTGGACGGGATAAAAAGACTGGACGGACACTTGTGTCTTTGAAGTGGCGGAGGTGTTGGTTGGAAGAAAGCTTGAAAATGGCACCGGTGACTACATTTTGTGGAACGACGATGCTGAGAAACAATCATAGTCAGTTTGATGGAAACGTGAGACTGAACAATGCAACGAGAGCCATGAGTCTAGACAATCTAAACTTTGAGGAGAAGCGGCAACTTATTGCGTCTACTTTGTCGCTTGTTGACATTCTTCAGAACAATGGTTAGCTCCTAGAATATATAGTTGTCAATATAACAAGTTTTTGCTGTGATGTTCTAATCCAACGGCCAGAATGCTAGATGAAATGATGTAAGAAAGAAAGAGTCAACGGATGAAAAAAGGCAGCAGATTATGTCGCTAGTGTTTACTATAGAGCGCAATCAGTATGTCAGACTGCAAATTTGCCATTTCAGATTACAGTAGGAGAAATGATGAATTCGGAATGCACGTTATTTAAGCAGGAAGGAAGGACGAGTTGTGGGAGGGTGGAAATGATGACGGGAGGCTGCAAGCCGTTAATAATAATAGGCGAGTTGTTTTGTAGGAATGAGTTTGTTTTGCGAAATTTTAGAATGAGTCAGTTTGTGAGCTAGCATGTGGAGAGAAGGAGAAAAGTTTTGATAGTTTACTTTTTACAGTCTGTGAAAAGTGCGCTAGTTTTGAGAGTTTTTTCATCGCGGCCGTTGGATAGACGTTATAGAAGCAAGCGTCGTTGTCGTGGGTGGATTGGATTGTGGAGGGAAAAGTTGTGGAGGTGCCAAAAGTTGTGCGAATCTGGAGTTTAGAGAAGATGTAGACATGTGTTGATTGGACGGGTTGGCAAGTTTTGTTGAATATAAAGAAGGACGTTCTTGTTTCAGGGGCTGCCAATGACTCAAAACTTTTTATGTGGGCTAATTCTGAGAGTGATTCAAAAATGAAGGAACGCTGCAGCGTTAGCACAAGTGAGAAAAATGAGGTTGTCAAGGTTGATTGAGAAAGTTTGTTTGGTTCTAAAATGAGATACATTTCTTTTGCTTTCGCAGCTACAAAGCCAAAACCAAATGGATTGGGACCCCGGTCTTCGAGCATGGGGCCGCCCAGTTCGAGGAGTCCTCC
>JAQGBJ010001631.1:0-21578 GCA_034698345.1 Sphaeridia pumilis
GTGTACCTTTCAAGTCCTACTGCGGCCAAACGGAAGGACCTTTTTCGGAACGGACTTCTGGCATTAATTGCCCTTGGAACCATCAACGTTTAGGCCGAGTATGAAGATAATCCGAGACAACAAGTTTTTTGGCCCAAAAAAATCGACAGTGGTACCCCTTTCGATTTTTCTGAATTTTTTCAACTCAAAAAACTTGATCTCTCAGAATTCGACCATACTTGGCCTGAAGATGAAGGGTCACAAGGGCAATTCATACGTGAAGTCCGTTCCTCAAAAAGTCTTTCCGTTTGGCCGCAGCAGGACTTGCAAGGTACACCTATCTTCCCCATGTTAATGTTTCGAAATTTTGAAGTTTTTTGGTTTTTCTCGGCCTACGGTTTTCATTCAAGGCTGAAACTTCCCAGTGACATAGAAGGGACCCAAAGGCATCCAAAAAGTACCACAAGAACCCCTCAACCTCAGCCAGTTTCGAAGCAAATCTACATTTAATGGCTATAGCCATGTGGTTTGGTTTTACAAGTGATCCGATATCCGAATTTGGTCGGGCAAAAGATTCAAAAGTCGTCTTTCCAAGCCTTGTGTCACATTCTATGGCTTCTATCTGCATTCAGAAAACTCGGATGCAAGGCCATTCCTCATCTTTTGCAAGCGTTGTTCATTAAATGTGATATTTATTTACAGAACAACTCCACGATATCAAAATCCAGGCTCTGAACGAATCAACCCTTCAAATCGATTTTATTGTATCTCCTGTCCTTGTTGGTCTTCATGGGCACGTGATTGTGTTGTACAGCAAAGATTTCCAGTGAGTCGATCAAAATGAGCTGGATGAATTCAAAATTCAAAATTTAACTGACTTACTGAATTCTGAACTTTTTGTAGGACCAAAACGAACCCTGACCAATGGGAACGCCAAGAATTCCAACAAAAGGAACAAATCATTGACAACAATCATATGCAACTATTCTTGCTCGGCTTGGAGCCTGATACCGATTACCATCTTCAAATTCAAGTCGTCTTACGTGATCTTCAAGGCAGGCCCAGTAGTCAAGTTTATCTTGTCAGAACTCCACCGCCATGTAATATTCCTGAAGCAAAATATACTTGCAATCCAGAAGATGAGGTTTCTGTAACTGTTTTTGTTGATTTTTACAGCTGTTGCTCCATCAACTCTACCACCGGAAATTGATATTGACCCTGAGCTACAGCTTGCTGATGTATCCAGCAACTCGGTCAAGATCAACTGGCGAAAGTTCAGTGATGCGGAAGGTCCATTGATTGATGGTGTACAGATCAAATACAAGGCTGAAAAGGATCAGGTTAGTTTGAAATGTCATTCTTGTGTTTAGAATTAGTAGAACTGGATGGAAGGAAGTGACTTGAATATTCGAATCTGCTTCCAGGTATACTCAACCACACCTCTGATCCACCGCTCCATCACCAGCTACGAATTGACCAACCTTCAACATGGCCAGTCTTACGAAATCGACATGCTCTTCATTCCATTCACGAACCAGACTACTGAACTCCGGTCCATGAAACCCATCCATGTGACGACACTCAAAGAGGAAGATCCCTATGATTTTACAATTGCAGTGGAGACCGGCAAGATTACTGAAACTACCGCCGAGCTCAAGATTGAAGGTGTGCCTTATCCTGAGGACAAGTTTGTCAACATTTATCAAGTGATATACCAGAGTGATCTACAGAAAGAGCAAAAAGAGTTCTTCAAGGTGGCCAAGAGGGAGAGTACCAAGGGTTCTGCCATTACTGATCTCAAGCCGGGAACTAGGTAACGAATGCTCTATAAACAGTTTCGATGATATAAAGTCTTCGGAAGGCATCGACTAACCTTGATTTTTTGGTTACAGGTACCGTGTCTGGGTGGAAGCTTTCCTGACCAACGGCAAGAAGCGCCGTAGCAACGTCATCGACGTGCTGACCAAAGCTGGCGAGTTGCCGCAACCTGATAGAGCTTCACAAGGTAAGGTTCAACAAGATCCGCTACGAAACAATCCATACTTACTTGAACTCAATGATTTTATGAACTTTGATTCAGACAAACTTCTTGAAGACCCACGAAGTAAAGAAAACATCCAAGAGCCAGCCAGCTACTCAGGAGCCGTAGTAGCTCTAGCAATAGTAGCAACTTTAGCTATTTTGGGTATCGTCGTCTTATTGATGGTCCTTCTCAAACGTCAGAGTCAGGCCAAGGCACCAATAAGCGATAGAAAATCCGAATCTTCCTATGATAACCCTAGCTTTAAGGTAATGTATGAGTAATTGTTGCTGCTGCTGCTTTTAGTTGCTCTCTAGCAACTCCTCTCGTTCCAGTAGTACCGCAATTTCCCTAACTTTGCTTCTTTTCTTTTCAGAATTATGATGTAGAATCGAATGGGCATGCCAATAAGCCTGGAGATGCGTAGACTATCCGTATTTAGCATTAGTTTACCTTGTTTGTAAAGTGCTGGAAATCCTCCTGCTGTCATAGTCGATCACTTAAGTTACTTTAATCTTGTTTTTGGCTTTATTTGTGTTGTAGTCCTCGTATTTATGTATGCAACTGTACATATACATTGTAGTTTAAATGTGCATGATTTGGAGGCTTGAAAATGACTGAGTGATGTTGAGAATGTAGAAAGCCTATTTGTGAGGTCTTGTCTCTAACGAATCCGACTGATTGATATGAGTTTGTGTCGATCGAATGATGTTTGTCTTTTGTACAATTGCTGATTTTGTAATATGGTTTAAGACATGAAGAAATGTATAATCTCATTAAACAAGATATTAAAACTTCATGTTTTCACGATCTTCTTCAGTTCAAAGGATCAGAAGTTCAGCTTGCTTCTTCGTCTTCGGGAATCCATTGTCTTCAAAAATCTGTTTCAGGAGCTTGACTGAATTCTTGGCAAATCTTGGCCTCGCAGGATCCGTGAAGTTAACCCAATGAGTTCCAAAACGTTCCCTAAAATGTTTCCAGTTGGCTTAAAATTGCTTATCAACAAAAGATTGATTCAAAGAACATCACAAGACTCACGAGTATCCACGAAGCCACTCAAAATTGTCCATCAAACTCCAAGCGGTGTACGACGAAACGTGGCATCCATCCAAACTCACAGCCTTGAGCATTTCATTGATATACAATCGGTAGTAATTCTCTCTTCCAGTATCGTTAAGTCCAATGCCATCGACTTCGTTGTCACTGAACCCGCTTTCCGTCACCAAAATCTCCGGGTATCCATACGTGTCAGAAATCCAATTGATCAACTTCCTGAAGCCCCATGGAACCACTTTGAGCCAAGCAGTTCCTGAAGCCGGCCAATCCGGATCTTGGTACCTGTAAACGTCTTGATCTTCGTCCCAACCTGGTCCATTCTCATTAAGCTGGGGGACTATCAACTCTGTCGAATAATGATTCAGTCCCAGAAAGTCATGAGTTCCACGGATCTTGTTGACCCACTCCACAGTGAAGTAAGGCAACCTGGACGTATTCCTTCCTTCGCTGGCGCTCTTTTCGTCGATGATGCTCCGCATCAATGGATGGTAATCGCCTTTGTAGATCGGCCAAGCAAACCAAGCGTGTTTCCAAATCCGAGCTCGTTCTGCAGCTTCTTCGTACTCAGGAACGCCGGGCTGCTCAGGTTCCAGCCAATGAGTGTCCAACGTGATACCAACGCGCCCCTTCTGGTAAAGTCTGTAGTCTTTGTCGTAGATTCTCCAAGCTTCGGCGTGAGCCTTCAGAAGAGTATGGCCACATCGATATGGTCCAGTAGCCGGTTCGAGGATTCCTGGAGCACTTCCGCCGTTGGCGAAACCTTGATAGCAGATGACCCAAGGTTCGTTGAAGGTAATCCAAGACTTGACTCTGTCGCCGAACTGACCAAAGGCCATTCGAGCATAGTTAGCAAAAGCAGGGATGAATACATCTTCATTGAGGAAACCGCCTTGGTCCTGAAGGGCTTGTGGCAGATCCCAGTGGTACAAAGTGACCATTGGTTCGATGCCGTTGGCGAGGAGTTCGTTGATCAAAGCGTTGTAGTAGTCAACACCGGCTCTGTTGAAGCCGCCTGCGGGTGTTCCTGAAGGGTAGATTCGGGCCCATGAAAGCGAGAAACGGTAGTAGTCGGCCTGGGATAGAAATTCAGTTTTAGGTAGCTTAATATTAGCCAGAGGACGCTTTATGCGAAATGTGTAAACTTACGCCAGCGTCCTTCAACAACTGGACGTCTTGCTTGTAGTTGTGATAGGAGTCACAGGCGACATCGCCAGTGTCGTCTTGGAAAATCGGGCTTGGAACCGAATGGGTGAAGTTGTCCCAGATATTTTGTCCTTTGCCTGAAAGCAATAACACAAAGTTTTAAAATTATAACTCCAAATACGTGAAATTATTCAACTTCAACACTCACCGTCTTCATTCCAGCCACCTTCAATCTGATAGGCCGCAGTTGCAAATCCCCATTTGAACCCTTCAGGAAACACGTCGTAGTAAAACTCGTCTTCCTGTTCGGCGTTCGGGCGATGGTGTTTGCCATGATGATCGAAGTGCGGCTTGTGACTTCGTGGCCAGTGCCTGCGGGCGGCTGCAAGACACAGGGTTAACGCTAGAACGAAAAATAACTTCATTGCAAAGAGAACCTGCTCGGTTGAAGTCTTGAGGATCTTCAGTCGCGATGTCCGCGAAATTCTGAGTGAGTTGTCCAATATCGATCATCGTTATCAGCAAGAGCTCGATGAAGATATTCCTAATACACCTGATGTAAGCTTAGTTAGATCCAAATTCTGTAAACATCCTAATCTTATCGAAACCTTTCATAAGCTGCATATTCGATGTGATTGAATCTGACAGGGAGCTCAAAGCTAGTATCAAGATTTAATCTCGAATCGAATATACATCACATTTTGTATGACAAGTGGCAAGGAACATAGAAGAGATGAAATATTTACAGGATTGTTATATAGACTTCAAAAAACTAGATCAACATGACTCTTAAGTCTATCAATTTCAAACTATGATTTGTACAGTATGGCTTCAATCGAAAAAAAATATGATTAACGATATATCAAGTAGGCTAACAAACATTTAACAAAATGGCTCAAAAGTATAGACTAGCAGGCAATCATTTGTAAAATTATGTTTCTAGTTGCTCTCGGTGGTAATCCCAAGATCGACCAAATCCGCTGCATCTTCCGCTGATACGGCTTCAACCCCAGTTCTTATGCCAGCTTCGGACTTCATGGCGTTCTCAATTTTGGACAGGATCCACTGTTGAATGTAACGGTAATTGTAAGTAGACTGTTTTCGTTTCTTTTTCTATCATCATCAATCATCAAGCCAATCCCCATCATCATCATCCCAACAAACATATAATAGATCAAAGATATATAGTTTAAATTTCATTGTATCCCACAGATGCACCTGAACTTGTATATCATGCAGAGAGCTTACCGCACAAGCGTCGGGGTTGTACATCGGAACTTTTAGTTTTACTTCCACAGGTCTTCCCATAAGCTTGAACCTTCTTTGCTTAGGTGCAAGGGTGAAGAGAAGACCTTTTTCAATTACCACTGGCAAACCGGCGAATTCTCCCCATAAATGTACCCAGTTTATCTGAAAATTCACAAAAAAATAAGTTGGTTGCAATTGGTTTATACTTTATAGTTGTGACAAATTCACTGCAAGTCGCTACTGTCTTACGTTCCAACCGCCAAAAATTTCATCACGCCTCAAATAAAACAATCGCTTGTTTGTTAAAAGCAGCACAAACACTCCATGCGGGTTAACAAGGGCATGGGCCACGTATTGGTCGGTCGAAATGTACTTTCCTTTCTCGATTTCCTGAAATGAACAAAGTTTCCCAAGTTTTTATTCAACTCAGTCAGAACACCTACAATTCAAATTCGATGACTACCTTCAAAAGGTGTATTCCCTCAGCTTCGTGCTGAATGTAAGGTTTTATGGCACTATCAGTAGATACTCTTCGTGGCGGTCGAAGTCTCTTCAGATCGTCATTGACAGAAGTTGCCCTGTTGTAAAAATCACACCTATATTTCAAGTCCTCAGAATTACCAATTTAAGTACCCTGAAACTGACACGAACCTTTTCACAGCATCCAGCGAGCCGCTGGTAAAATCGACGATTCCTGTTGCGGGCCTCAAGAAGACGCCAACAACGCCCTTGCCGATACCTTTGAAGAACCCTTCAAAACCTTCTTGTTGAGCTCCTCTGACGGGCTGAGTTACAATTCCAGTAATGCCGTCGTAAAAGCCCTAAGGGTAGCAAAACCAGATTAACGATTACATTTACGAAGTAAGAGTGTTGTATTCAGCCACGAGTACTGACCATTGCAAGCCCCTTGCTGGATCTCGCCAAACCTTCCATAGCATCCTGAGGACGTTTGGCAAGGTTCTCTCGTCGTTTTTGTTTGAACTCTTCATCTAAAGTCAAAGCAGCCATTCCTTTGCCCAGTGTTCCTGTTATCCTCGATAGTGCTCCTGCAGCTCCGCCTACTGTGGATCCAATAAGTGTTCGGCAGCCAAGAACTAAGCCTTCGGCGAACTCTCCTGGTCCTTGGATCATTCCCTAAAAATAAACAGTATCATCGTTGACATGTAGTCAGTTACTGACTCACCTAAGCATGCCAGCGAAATTATACTTGAATAGGCTCGTAGAAGAAAGCTTCGACGCCTTGTGTGACGCCAACAACAAGTCCGTATGGATTCCCAATGACGTCTAGCCCGAAAATCAGCACGTAGAATTGCCGTAGTGCTTGAGACTTGTAATGGTCCATTAGAGCGTTCATTATTTGTTGTCCAGTTAAAATTTCGTGCTGCACTTCCCAGCATGCTAACCTGCACGTAAAATAATTAGTTCTTGTTCTTGATTGAAAAAAAGTATCATATAATTTCACTTCTTACTTGAACACCACGTCTTGAACTTCCGTCACACTGACACCAACACTTTGGGTCAGCAAATTCAACAAGTTGCTTTCGAATTGCGCTGCTCCGCCCATGGAAAAACTCAAGTGAATCTGTAACGAAAATGAAGATTTAAATCAAACACTTGCGAAAGACATCGTACAAAAATAAGTGACAACTACCTTCAAAGGGGAGAAGTGCAAGTAATCGTAGAAATGCTTCTGGCCTTGAGTGTTGAACTGCTTTGTAAAAGCGATCTCTGCTGGAGTGCACAGCTCCTTGAAGTCCTTGTAGTAATACTCTTGCTGCAAATTCCACCAGCCATGGATTAATACCTCGAAATCTAAAATTTTGTTGTAGTGCAAAAAAGAGCGCATACCGCTTGTTGCAAATCCGCCTTGGAGTCAGTGGGACTGAAAAGTTCCACAAGAGCGTTTATAATCTGCACATCCGCTCGCACAACAAACTCCTGGATTAATACTTTGAAGTATTTGTACTGAGTCACAGCGCTGTGAGCGGTCACTCGTTGCATGATGCTAACTTCAGCAAACGGTTTCAACGGTTCTGAAACAGGAAATATGGAGACATTATTATTTAGGTAACTCATATTTTGTATTTTCGATATAAGCACAGAAGCAGGTCTTACCATTCTGAGAAGCTACACTTTTTGGCGGCAAAACTGGCGCAAGCATAACAGGGAAGGTACAGTTCAGAGTCTGATTATCAGCTTGAATTCTGTAGAGCTTGGCGTGAATGTGAACCGAATGAACATACTGCTTGTGATGTACCCAAATACCGGTCTGGAAAACACGACGAATTTCTTTTTCTATCGGTTTTATCATATAAGATCTTGAAAAGTCCACCTGAAATCCAATAAAATTGTGTTTACATACTGTTCTCGTATCGGTTACCGTCACAGTCGTCAATGATATTCCAAATACCTCAATTCCGGAATCTAGAATGATGTGTGCGTTCACGTGAGGTGAAATAGCCTTTTCGTTCAAGTACGTCTGATACGCTATTTCAATAGCGTTGTTCTCGGCCGGCGGCAACGGCTTGTATCGTTTAGCTTTACCCAATTTTGCCGATTGCCACATGATATCCGAGCTGCCGATTTTCATATACATCAGCTCTGTTCCTTTATCTCCATCAACGAGGGATAGGCCGAGCCCGTGGAACATAATAATGTACTCAGACTTCAGCTGATCAGATTCCTTGGCTTGCATCAGGAACGTCACAACATCCTCGTCTTCAGTAAATAATAGAACCCGCTGAAGTCCATCAAGGAAAGAAATCCAGTAAAACATGTAATGCACATTCTTTTCGTCGGTCCATGGGAAGCGACCCATTCCGTCCTGAAAAGAATCGGAAATTGAAAACCGGACAATCAACCAGAGTCAAAGTAACATACGAACAATTCACTTACCGAATGAAGTTTGTCAGTCAGAGTAAACTTTCTCCCAAATGAAGCTGGGCCCCATTCCAAAGTCCTGGATCCCATTGGTTCATCCCAAGCAATGTACTGGCAGTACTTCGGAAGCAGAATACTATCGAGCAAAAATAAATAAACTTGGGTAAATACTAGACAGATTCAGCACTGACATGAAGCAAGATGCTGAACTCACTTTCCATGCTTCTCATGTTTCTCGAAAAATTCAATAGCACATGCATTCGTCGTGTTGACCAACAGTGCTGGAGCATGTCCTTCGACAAACTCCGTGAACGTTATAATAGTCTTGACTTCTGTGACTTGGACATCTACGTAAACACCGCCATACTGAAAACAAAAAACAGATGTTTGATTTCTTGTGATCCAGAAGCTCAAGTAAAGAGAATATTTTCAGTCATACCTTGTTAACAAGCTTCAGTAGGGTATGATGTGCGTTGTCATAACGAATGAGTTTTGTCCACTCCGTGGTTCCTTCAATGTTCACCGCCAAGTACGGATCATTCAAGTTAGGCCAGAAAGACATACAGGAATTAGAGGCGAGCGTTACAGTATCTTTGCTATCATGTGTCGTTTCTTTCTGAGTTTCCAGAATCCTCAAGTCATAAGAGCATCTGCTGATGAGCAAAAACCGAGGACTAAAAATTAACGATTTGGTCAAACCCCAGCTCATTAACTGGACATCAAGGCCAATCTGAAATTAAGAACAACAGATGTTAGCGTCAATGAATAATTTTTTTAATTCCTTAATTTCATGCTAGAATCCTTCATTACCTGGTATTCTTTTCCGGGAGCCTTGCAAGTCACCGTCCCTCCAGATCCAGCAACGTCCAACGAAAAGCTTTCCGACCAGTCGCTTTCCTTGAATCGAACCACCGCTTTCTTTTTTGAGAAGAAGGCTTTTCCTTTGTACGAAAACATGATTGGATGATCTACCGTTCTCGAATGTCTTATTACTGGAGTAGTGTCTTTAACATCCCCCTGGAACAACAAAAGCATGTGTTTTAAGAGTTTCAAGAATTTTCAACTTTTCAACAGTATTCTTATATAAAATTCACCTTGTAATACAGGTCTATTCCAGTTCGGTTAACCATCCAGAACGGAGCATACACTTGTAAGAAGTACGACCCATCCTTATGTTTCTTGTGAATTCCCAGCGCCATCGTGTCCGTTCCATCTTCTGATTTAAAATCCCACGCACTCAGTTCCGGTGTATTCTTGTCTAGTTCTATTTTAGCACGCCACGAAACTTCATGATAATTATCGATCTAAAAGCATAAATGTAATTAGGACCATACAGAAATCTGAGAAACAACCCAGTCTGCGTCTATTCACCGTCAAAAAGAAGCAGAAGTCTTGAGATTTCGAAACCGGGATATTATTCGCAGTTACTGATTCGCCGTTGGAAGTGACGACAACGTTGGTGTCTCGTTCAGTAAAATATCCCAGATCGATGGGCAAGAGGTTATGTATAACAACAGGCGGCCGGAGGTACACGAAACAGCTTTTGCTAGCTAAAGTCCTTTTCGACGTTGCTTCTAGGAATGCCTGTTTGATTTCTCCAATGACCAACATGTTGAAGCTGACCCCTTCTCTCACGGGTTCACAGACGAAGTAGTCCTCTGATCGGATGTCCGAAAGTAAAGTTCCCCACGTGAACGGTGTAGGAGCATGGCTGTAGCTGCACATAAAAAGGCCAATATAAACCCTGGCCAACCCTTTTCATACTTCAAAAGTACAAATGAAACTTATTTTTTCCTACCCATCGGGAGCGAAGTAGAATTCACAGGATTTTGTGTACACGTAAGCAAGTGGAACATTGAAAATCGAATTGGATTCTACCGTAGCTATCTTCTCAACTGCAGTGCCTTCCTCTGTCAACACGTAAATGTTGATGGACACAGGAAGTTCGTTGATGACCTGTAGAACAAATGAATATTCATTAATGCAATGTGAACCATGAATTAGCCATTGTTGACATTATATAACCTTACTTGTACAATACTCCTAACGTATATATGTTTAGAACAATCTTCCACAACTATGTCGCACAATACTCCATACGCTTCGCCAAATTCAGTTTTGACGCCCAATGGATAAAAGCGCTTTTCAGCCCGATTTACTGGAACTTCTGCTGTGAATCCGTAAAAGTCAATCTGCAGAAAACAAGGAGCTTTTAGTTTGCAATTACACGAGGCAGACGGAATACATAGCAGCTAGCTACACATACCTCGAACTTCAAAATGCGCTCTTCCCAGCCTTCCTGTTCTCTCAAAACGGAAGTGTGCTTGGTCATGTCCTGAGAATTTTCAAGTGCCAATGTGACTGTCTCTCCCGACCCCAGCTCTAGGTTGCATGTTGAACCTTGGCATAAGAAGGAGGTTCCTTTCAAGTTCAGCCGAATCGGAATGCCCAAGTCGTTTGTGAAAACATAAGGCGTATGTGCAACAGTGCGTTTCGATCTTAAGGCATCACTGTCATTGGCGGCTATGGTGGCTTGCAATTCGCCGTTCAGGAGGTTCAGTACATCCAAAGTAGCGCGAGACACAGTAAGTTCTAGTACATCCTAGAAGTAATGAATTGACATTCAATAAAACAAGTTTGAACGAGTGACAAGAATGCGGTGCATGACCGTACATTTGACTGAAGTGTGATCCCCATGAAAGGCTTATTGCTTTCATACAAGTCATCTGCTGATTCAGGCGTCGTAGCGTACTCAAAGAGCATCTCCCATGGTTTATGAGAAACTTTTCCATGATTCCTTGCTTCCACTGGTTCAATCATATACTCCCAAACACCGAACTTTGTGTTGTAGTAAGCTGCTTCCAGCTTCAACCTTCCCGCGACTTGGATCTGGAGCGAAAAATAAGATTCTCAAGTGTTTCTCACAGGTATTTCCAGGGCAGAGGTATTTCAGTTACCTTTGAACTCCAATCGAATACTTGCATGTCCATATCTGATTCTAGCAAAAGCAAGGGAATGCTATCCTCATTGGCTCCGGATTCAAAAGTGATGACGAAAGTTCCGGTCTCAACGACTGCTTTCTCCGTTTTGCTCTCGATCTGTTCGTACTGGTCCATTCGAGCTTCAGCCTTTTCAGTTGTAGCGTCGGTCCCAACTTCAATAGATTTTTCTGCCAAGTGTATCCTAGTTTTAAACATTACCGAAGACTTTTTTACATGCCGAATATTTCGTACATCTTACCTGGGTGTAAGTACCACGGATCAATGTCAACAACTGGCTTAACATCCCAAAATTTCAAGAAGTTATGCTCAGGGGATATTTCTTTTTGATCATCATTTTCGGATGAAGTGACTCCGGCAGAAATTTTCAGTAATAAATCAAGCGTTGCTAAAATCAGATCAAAATTAATAGAGTAAACGCAATCAAGTTTGAGGTGAGGTTCTACATGATTGCTTCTGAAATGTCAATACCTGCATTGAGTCGTATGAATATATCCGAAACGTTTACATCGACAAGCATACTGTCATGCCCAGTATTCATCACCAAAGTTAGCGAAAATGGGCTTATAACCTGGGGAAAACAGACATCATTTAATCGACTATCGTTTTACAACATTATGGCTAACTTTGGTTCATATACCAGAACCTACCTCTGCTATCTTTTCGTAGACTGCATCCTTATTGAATGAGGTTGTACACACTGTAATATCACCTACAGTTCCCATCAGGTTCGACCTTCCACCAGTTGATATTTGCTTCATATTTACATGGCACTAAAATTTTAACCCCAATACGCATTTTAGGATTATGCCAACTTGAAATAAGAAACAGTATCGTTATTGATCCCTTACGTTCAATAGCAACGCACGATGTTGCACCTCTTTCATGTTTTCCACCAGCAAGACTTCAGTTTCCCCCAGTTTGAATAGAATGTGCATATCTTCATCATTCTTATCCTGGTGAGGAGCTGCGACAACTGGCCTTTGTTCTACAATCAGAAAACAAATTGTATTCATCCAATTCAAACTATGCTGCATGCAACCAGAAGATTAACGAACCTTCTTCAGATGATTCTTCGGCAGGCTTCGGGACAGCATTCTTTTCAGCAGTCACGATAAAGAATGTCGACAGTTTCAGAAGATAATCAAGACATAGCAGCACTGCAATTCCTTCCGTCTCAATAATAACTGTGAAAAAGTAGAACATGTACAAGGGTGGAATATTTTCTCCAGAGGAGTACAGGATACAAAATTCCAAAGTACCGCACCTGTCTGGGGAACAGTTTTTGCACCATCTGCCTTATACACAACTTCAACAATTGGTTTGATGCTCTTTGTGAGATTCTTCCTTCTGACAACGTGCCGAACTAATCTTTTTCCGGGTCGGCTGTCTTCGAGTGTAATATTTCCGACAACCTATGGATAGTAAAATTAGCTAGCTGAAACCATACCGAAGCTCATTTTCGAATCAGTTGAACTGGCACTCACGACATTGACTTCAGAGTCTTTGTTACTCCAGTTCTGCACTTTCACGGTAACAGGGACTATCTGTAGTTTGGCAAAAGAGTATGTAGGATCCCGATTCTCTTCATCTTCAGCTACCACAGCTCCCTGAAAAAAATCGTCCTTATTACTCTTCAATTATGATATTCTGAGAAATCATAAGTAGGAGGACTATTTACGTCATCTTGAGATTCGAAAAGCTCCAGGGCCATCACATCGATTTGGAAGTCAAGCTCGAGGGCTGACCATCTCGATTGAGCGCGCTCGGGTTCAGGCTCATCTTCCTTAACGGGAGGTAACTTTCCTTTCATCAAGTTGATTGCCTTCATGACATTATGAGCTGCAAAAAAAACAAAACGATGGTAGGACTCATGAAATATTTCGTGGGCATTGAAACCGGTCGAGTACCTTGGTGAATTTTCTCCTTGCCATTTTCAATGACGGCGACTTCGTGCACTTGGGGAGCTTCAACCTCCAATCTACCGGGCGCATTGATATTTTCCGTCAGTGCTATCATCAACGCGGAATAGTCGGCGTTGCTTATTTTTGCCTGTAAGAAGTGTATCATTTACACTGGTGAAATTTCGACTACCATGATGGATAACTCAAGTTTACTGACCGAAGCAGCATCGAGTGACCCATTGATTTTTATGTCAGGAACATCATGGAACCAAGTTGAAGACAAGTTGCGTTTGATCATCAAATTCAGGGTGATCGGGTTTAGAATATGAACCTTTGATTTTGCTTTCTTGCCGTCCATTACAATTCTACAAACAAGCAAACTTAGGTCTTGCAGCATTCCGAATATCTAACTTGTATCGTTTCTTACCTATGAAGTTTCATGTGGGAAAGTGTCAACTCCATGTTGTCTACTACGGCCCATTGTTTATTCTGTCGGGTGTTCAGTTTCTCAAAACTGTTTTTCAAAGTAAGCAAACCGAGATCCGCTATGAAAGCGTCGTTTGACTTCTCATTTCTCGGTACCACAATTTTCGGTGCCTGTAGAAAACAACGGGTGGTTGAAAATATTCCAGAATTCACAGAACATCCGACTCATCTCAAGATCTTACCCGAAGCACAATATCCATCCGAATCTTTGAAGAACTTGAATACGCTTGCTCAACATTACTTCGAGCTATACCGGCTGCTTGTGTTGAAGCATTCATAATAGCCTCCTTGGCGTCAACAAAGGCGTTCAAGAAAGTCTAAAACAACAACAAAAAAGTCAGGGACTAAAGACGCGATAATGGTCTTCAAATCAATATTTGTAATATGGTTCTGACATACCAGAATATCCGTTATTATGTGACCTAGGTAGACTATTCGGGGACTGCCGGTTTGGATCATGACGTCCATGTCTCTTTGATTGACGTCATCCTTTATAGGAGCTCTACTTGGGTCGTTTTCGTACATGATTACATGCACATTGAGCACTTTGTCAGCATCTACTTGGATCAACTGGAAACACCACAGCAAAAAATCAGAATGAGTTTTCTCACCCTGCCTATGCTATAGCAACTGACATACCTGATCGTATACTGAAGCCTGGCCCAAATTGAAAGCCTTCAGATCTGATAACTCCAATTTTGCATCCGACACGTACATCTTTTGCGTGAACTCAGCTGTCATGGTGTGAAAGACAACTCTAACAAGATTTGTTGATGTCGTTGACAATTGTATAGCCAGAGATTCTAGGACGGCATCTACTTTCAACAGTACATCATCCGGATTGTTGTGCTTTTTTGTTAACGCGTTCTTTCTGGCTTCCAGTATTCCTGCGGTTGAAAAAAACTCCCCATGGTCAGTTACATTCCGAATTTACGCCACACTTCTATTCTGGATATAGTTAACCTTTTCGTTTCTTGTTATTTTGATCCTGCGAAGATACGGATACAACATCAGAACTAGCTCTTCTTTCAAGGCCTGTGTCTTTAGGCAGCGAATTCGTGATGCTTCGCTGACATCCTTCGGCGAATTTCATGACGGACTGGAGGGCTTCCAGGTGAAGTACGATATCCAGAGCGGAGATATTAGCACGAATTTGCTGTTTGACGTCAGTTGCGAGGCTTGGCGGACAAGTCGGAGTTATCTATAAACACGAACAAAGGATCAAGTTCTATTGTCAACCTGATATTAGAGTAATATTCACTCTTAACAATATTCACTCAAACATACCGAATACATATCGACTGTTAACAAAGGTGTATCTATTCCTTCAATCATCAAAGACTTCAGGAGATATAATGGTCCTTCAAGCCCAGGGTATGCGAACTTGGGCATCTGGAAACTAATGCCACCAAATTCTGCGAAGATTCCAGTCCCAAACGTCTTCTGAGTTACGGTAGCCGATAGGCGAACCAGATCCAAATTAGCCAATGGTTGTGGGCTTGGGACATCCGTGTACTTCGTAACTTGCAAACTGACTCCTATAAAAGAAAGATCGAGTTAGCCCTCAGACAGATTAATACAATGTAAAACAGACCTTTTGCCACTTACGATCAACTTCGACGGTAAGAACAAGCTCATTGTAATTAACAATTTCGCTTCCCTTTCGTTTACTGGCCCCTATTGCATCAGAATTGTAAGTCAACTTTGAGATTGCGGAATATTCATTAACTGCTGGTATGTCACTCATCTGAAAACAGGTCGAAATTGAGCATCTAACTTTTCAAAGACAGGCTTCAATAAAACCAAGTGAACACTTACGTGCACCAAAATCTCATCTTCAGCAACTTCAGCGGACTTGGGTAATGGTAAAGTGGCAATCAGAGTTACCAGCTGAATCATTCTGTTCTCTGCGATGTTGAAGTCCAAAAGCGGTAGATTCGCATATATTTTCATCCATTCGAACCGTGGATCATCCTTGACTAAGCTCTGTTCCACTTGGACCCTAAGCTCTTTCGACTGAACGACGAAAAGTTCTGGTGAAATTCCGTCTTCATTGTCATCCTGCTTCATTTTGGCGAGCTGGTCTTCATATTTTTCGTTCGGAAGGCACATAAGAACCTTTAAAGAAATACATATGATAAGCATTATAGGTTTAAAAATCCTGGTACAGAAGTTCCGGGATAAGATAACCAACCTGGAAATCTCGCAACGTGACATGCAGTTTATCGTACGAAGTCTCTTTGATCTCTTCGAAACTTGGTTGGTGTGAAAGTCTCTTCCTCGGGTCACTTTTAACGGTGATGTAGCCAAGATTGATGACCAAAACACTTCCAGGCCTAAGAAAACAAACTCATGCAGGTCAGCTAAGGTGTACAAATCTCGAAAAGCGTCCATCGAATAAACTTACTTCTCAATTTTACCGTCTTGGGGAATTACGATAATTGGAGCTTTCATACCGACTTTCAATTCGGTTTCTCCTCTTTTCGACAACATGTACTGCAGTCCAGAAGCTGACTGCAACCTCCATTCTTCAATTGTTGTAACTGCAGCAGCTTGAAGTCTGACAACAAATAGGAGAATTACTAGCCCATCATTCAACTTGATAGTTTTGTTTACGATTGATAAAGAACCTTACTTCTGAAGCCTCAGTTCGGCTGGCAATGAGAAACAATCTTGTATTGCTTGAATCGTCTTGCCGTGATAGATTATCTCAAGTGGTTCTGCAGCCACAAGGATCCTGGTGTGAACCGATGAATCAACTGGACGAATCTGGAAACTTACTTTGAGCAGTAAGTCTGTGGCACCGACAAGCTTGTTGACCTTCAGAACCATCGGGCCGTTAGCAAGACTATTTGTTAGCCCAGATGCTAACATGTCAGCAATCGTAGCTTCGATGTCCATGCCTTTTTGAGCTGGTCTAGTGGCGAATCTGTTTAACAGCTAAATGAATGAAGTTGTACATTATAATAACAGAAAGGAGCTTTGAACATTAACTTACTTGACTCCAAGCTCGTGAACAGAAGAGTACAGAATTCTTGCACCTTGAACCTTACTTTCTTCATCCCGTAATGTGAACGTTAGAGCTGTCAGACTGAATTTCACAACGTACTCTTGGAAATTCAATGGATAATCTAACGGTGCTGTGTCTTCGGCGTAGTCAATAGCTTGATACAGTTTCTGTTTTTCTTCAGGTGTAAAAACTTGTTCTAGCTGCTTAGCAATGTTCAGATCCGACGTTTTGGGACTATCTGTTTCATCTTTTGGTCCAAACCACGAATTCCACGAGAGCCATCCACCACTTTGCTTTGGCTCAGTCACGGCTTCAATTTTCGCTACCAAAGCTTCCCGGTCTAACTTGACATCAACTTGCTTTCGGATGAGCATTATATTGAAGACGTCCAATACTCTTTCACAGTGTGACACTTTGGCATCAACCTCTGCTTTGTGCTTCTTTGACGACTTCTTCTCATAATATGCCTGCAATAACACAAACCCTGTTGTGCTTCTCATAATTCATAATATAATGTTCATTAAAAGACTGAAACTGATTCATACCTGAGCATATACGCGGCAGAGCTCTCGATGTTGCTTAATATGGTTCCAATCCCAATTCAGTCTCCTTCTTCTCACTTCCTCTTCAACTATGCAACGGTAAGCAAACTTCCACCTGGAAATGACCAAACATCGAATAACTTACAGAAGCCAGAAAAAGGATACATTTATCAACTTTTTCAAGTTTCAACTCACCATGTCTTAGCGTTACCGCTATACCTAGCTACATTTGGTCTGTACTTTCTGTATTGCTCTGACCGCGACATGTATTCTAAGGCTTCCATCAGTCTCGTTAGGTCTTGGAATTGGTAGTTCGTCATACCTTGAGCCATCAGATTTCATTGATGAACATGAATCAACATTTCATGCACGCTCAAACTCAAACACTTACCTAAGGCAAGATCCTGTAGAAGTATATCAATATACATCCTTGGCAAGGTAAAAGGTGAGTTGCCACGTTCCGGATTAGGTACCAGTTTCAACTTTGCTTGAGCCATAATAGGCCGGAGAACTGCAAAAACCGTTCAAGTCTCTTACTTCCGCCTTCACAGGTTAATTCCATATCACTTAGGATAATCTGTCCAACTTACTGTATCTATGCCTGGTGGAATCCAATACCATATCCTTCATACTGACCAGAATTTCCTGCTGTGATTTCCCCGACGTGCTCAACATTTCAGAATCTGAATTCCAGTACACCGACAGGCCATTTAAGTCAATCAGCTGTTGAACCAAAAAATCTTGTGCAAACTTCTTCAAGCATTTATCAAGTCCCACTTCAACTCAAGAGTAACCTTATGAATGACATGGACCATCTCCGTAATAATCTGCGGCTTCCAATTCTCATCAGTAGTCTGCACCACAAAGGAACCCAAAATACATCCGAAGCTGAAAGGTCTGTCAGGCAACGACAACGGATCTTCATATCGGATGTGTATTGACTCCACTCGAATCTGAACATTCTTTATGATCTGAGCCACTAACTTTTCAACGAACGAATCGTCTTGCATTTCGGCCGCCACTGTTAGAAACCAAGTGATTATTAGACGATAGTTCGAGCATCAAAATCATATTCAGATAAGAAAACCTTTGAAACTCTCAGCTTACCTTTGTCTCTCATACTTTCGCGAACTCTAGCCTCCTCAATCCGATTAATCTCCTTTTGTTTACTCGCAAAAGCCGATTCTTCTTCCGCCTTGGAATTGTAATTGACCGACGTTGCCGGCATGACTAGCAAATGCAGATCTTCCAGGTTCATGATCACAGGCGCAGTGTACAAGCTCGTCCATGGTATCTTCATTGTCAGGTTTCCTATAATTGATAAATGAACACCGAATGAACACCATTGCAGGCTTATACTTCGTATTCTTTTCTTCTATCCAAATCCTCACCCAATTTTCCCACTGACACTCGAAAAGGTCCAAGGTCATCCAAGGCCGACTGTTTCAGCATCAGATTCTTAAGTACGACATCCCCTGCAATTGCCATTTTTCTCTGTTAATTCTACTGTTCCTGATGCTTGTAATTTTGTGAAATTTTAAAACGTCTTGTTGTACCTCCCCAAATACCCAGTTTTAGCTGGGATGAATCAACATTCTCGAAGTAATCACCCAAAAGGCGATTCAGGGCTTCCGCAACAATCTTTTCAAACACCATTTTGATGACTTATGGCGTTTCAACTTGTCTTTGAACTGTCATGCACAATTGTCACTGCACATCTTTCGATTTCTCACGTTCAATTCACTCAATTTTACCCAGCTCTAAAGCTGACAGTTCAATTTCATAACTTTAATACGCTGTTAATTGCAGAATTCAACACTTAAAAGGCTTTAATTTCAACTGTCATCCAAGAAAACCACAGCGTTCAACTAATGCTGGTTGCTGACTCATTGTCAAACCGGTAATTTTCTACTCTCAACTGTTTACATTTCACCATTTGTGTTCAAACCACAGAGGAAAACGGCTAGAAATAGTCGGTATCGAGCCAATATTATTAATGTTATTCGACATGTACATATCGATAAATATTTAACGATTTCTGCAGTAAATAGCAGTAACTGCGTTGTATTATCCAAAGCCAAAACTCGGGATGAACTCATCTAGCCCGTCTGTCACATGCTGTGTTTACATCTGGCGATGGCGATGCGATTCTGCGACTTCAGAACAGCTGATGCGTCCGTACGCAACGTTCAGTGCTGCTCATTGCATATGCTTCAGCAGTAGGAGGGGCTAAATGCTGCGACAAGCGCTACGGATGCAGCCGTTTGAATTCGAGCGGGAGGACGGAGAGAAATGAACGTTGAGGGAGACTTGATTTTGACCAGTTTGTTTACACTAGTTCCAATATAAATATTGAAAATCCACCATACATGATACAGTTTCAGAATTTTTGGTATGAGGGCTGGATATTATATACTAGTGTTCTGCTGTGATCATGTAGAAGAAGTTGAACGTTTTTAGATAGGTCAAAGGTCAGACATAATATTTTTAACGAATCATTTCAGATACGTTTTTATTCTGCGGTATAAAACAGTAATGTACAATTTGATTGATTGTTTCAGGTTATTACTGGATCTTGGCGGGCATCTTGAAGCAGACGTGGTTGTGTTGCTTCGTTCCAGTGGAGCTCAAGCCTTCAACAGCCCATTGGAAGGTCAAGGGGACGGCAGGGTAGGAAGTGAGTACCTGAATGGTGGTTGTGTACACGTATTCCTTTCCGGCTGCAGGAGGGCATTTGTTGGGTCCAGTGAGTTGACTGCAAATGTTCTTTTCGACTCCGTCCCATGGAACTGGAACTCCGCCAATGATTCCGTAGATCCTGGGTCCCATAGAAGCGCTGGGTTGTTCTGTTCGAAGAAGAATCATTAGTTTTGGAAGCTGAACATTCACGTTGAAGGAAAATTAGAAAAGTTACTGGCAGTCCAGGTCACGGAGAAGGTGTATGTAGATCCACGCTTCAAGAGGACATCGGCGAAGTCGGTGAAGTTGGGGCTCTGGATGATCTTGATGGTACCGGTGTGTGCTGTAAATGAACGAATTTCAGAGTTGAGGTATACGATTAATGAAAGAATCTTGAGATTCCAGAATCCGTAAAGGATATCCAAGCTCAACTTACCGTCAGCACCAGAGCATGCAGAATAGTCCAATTCTCCGGCAAAAGCAATGGTAGCGAAAGCCATGACGGCTACGGCTACGGCAATAAGAACGGAAGTGCGGGCCATTTTGAAGGTTTGAAGATTGGATCCTCTGAAGCTACTGTTGCTTGATGAGACACTTGGGAGCTGTGAGACCAGTATGAAGATCTGTGGGCGATTCTACGGATATTTATACCAACTCAAGTCCGCCTCAGCACGTGGCATTGAATGAGTTTGTTATCAGGAGCAACAAAATGGCCATTGATCAATATTGGGTGTTGATTACGCAGGAGAAGCACATCCGTTTATTGTAAGCCGGTAGTATTAATTCTCTGTGTAAAATGGGTTTTGATTGTGTCCAATGATAATTTCTGGTTGTTTATCTTGTAGGCGACAGGTGCTTCGCTTTCCCTATGATCGGTAGCATATAGGTATGTGCATACACATTCGAGGCTATTATTATGTAAGAGCCATGGACGGGAAGTGAACTTAATTGGTAGCTACCCTTTGACTTTCGATTTTGATCTCGATGACTGTACAGGTGTGCCATGATTTTGCTTCATGATTTCATGATATCCTATAGATCACCTCATGCGACTTGTTGGAATCCGTATTTACTCCCGTTGTTTTTCCTGTAGATTCACCTGCTCAGCCGAGCTTATCAGTTGTCGAGTTGGATTGGGTTTTAAGTGATCATTCGGGAAAATACATGATGCGACAGGTGTTCAAGGTAATTGATGTCTAATAGGCAAACATTCTAAAGATTAAAAAAGGAAACTCGTGATTAATGCATCAATGTTTTTTCCCAGGTGCCAAAGGTTGGATGGAGATTTGAACAAGGTATCAAAAGATAATTGAGGTTATGACGTTCTTACCATCCCACAGTGAGCAAAGCAACTATTTCAATGTAAGGTTAACAGGGGACATGAACTTTTGACCCTCACTCTCTTTTTATGCCTTTCAATTTGTATATCTTCACAGGAACATTCAGGTTGAAGTTCTTTCAAGCCCTGGTTTGGACTAGATTCCAATAGATGTCGTTACAAGCCCGCTACCCGCGTTACTGTCAGCCCGATGAAATCATAATACTTTCGCCAGTTCCCTTTGTTTCCGCTAATCCACCCTATTGTCAAGGTAGAAACAAAAGCCATCTCGAATACAAAAGGCTGGAACCGGA